>CAUYSK010014848.1:0-34879 GCA_963575035.1 Avahi laniger | reverse complement strand
TTTAAGTCCATTATTTCTTTGTTAATTTTCTGTTTGGAGGGTCTGTCCTGTGCTGTCAGCAGGATGTTGAAGTCTCCAGCTATTATGGTGTTGCTGTTTATCAATTTGTTTAGATCAAGTAGAGTTTGCTTTCTGAATCTGTGTGCACCTAAGTTGGGTGCATACTTATTTAGAATTGTTATGTCTTCTTGTTGAACTATACCTTTCACCATTATACAGTGACCCTCTTTGTCTTTCATTACTTTTGTTGATTTAAAAACTAAGTTTTCTGAGATCAAAACCACCACACCAGCCTTCTTTTGGCTTCTATTTGCTTGAAATATTGATTTCCACCCCTTTACCTTGAGTCTAAATGCATCTTTGCAGGTTAAATGTGTTTCCTGAAGACAGCGGATACTTGGCTTGTATTTATTTATCCATTCAGCCAGCCTGTGTCTCTTGAGTGGGGAGTTCAAGCCATTCACATTTATTGAGAGAACTGATAGGTGGGGCAAATCTCTGTTCATCCTATTGGGTTGAACTGTATTGTTTTGTTTTCTCTCTTGAGTCATTGTAGTATCTGGCCTTTGATCTTTAGTTTTCGAGTGGTTTTACATTTGTGAGTGTTTCATGTGCCGATCCGTGTGTAACTCTGTTTTAAGTACTTCTTGAAGGGCTGGTCTTGTCTTGGTGAATTTCCTCAGTCTTTGCTTCTGTGAGAATGTCTTTATTTTTCCTTCATATACAAAACTTATTTTTGCAGAGTAAAAGATTCTAGGTTGGGTAGTATTTTGTTTCAGAAGAGTGAGAATGGGGCCCCAGTCTCCTCTTGCTTGTAAAGTTTTGGTTGAGAAGTCTGGCATTATTCAAATGGGCTTTCCTTTGTATGTTACTTGTTTCTTTCACCTTACAGCTCATAGAAGGGTCTCTTTAGTAGATATTTAGTCAGTCTGATGACTTCATGTTGTGGTATGTTCCTGTTTGCACTGAATCTCCCAGGGGTCGTTTGAGCTTCCTGTACTTGGATATCTAGATTTTTAGCAAGGCCTGGGAAATTTTCCTCTTTTATATCTTTAAACAACTTATCCAACCCTTGCGTGTTTTCTTCTTCACTCCCAGGGTTGCCCATAACTCTCATGTTAGGCTTTTTCACATAATCCCACATTTCTTGTAGGCTTTGCTCTTTTCTCTTATTTCTCTGCTCTATCTCTGTTATTGACTTTTTTAATTGGAAGATGTTATCTTCAATCTCTGAGATTCTTTATTCTGTTTGATTTACCCTGTTCTTGAGGCTTTCCACTGTGTTTTGTAGTTCCTAAATAAATTCTTCATTTCCAGGAGTTCAGTTTTATTTTTCTTTAATATTTCAATTTCTTTAGTGAATTTTTCTTCCTTGTCCTCGATTTTTTGTGTAGTTTCTTTGTGTTGGTTATCTATTTTTTCTTGCATATCATTGAGTTTTCTTACAATCCATGTTAGAAATTATTTTTCTGTCATTTTAGTGTTCTGAGTTTGGTTAATGTCCATTGTTAGAGAGCTGGTGTTCCTCTTTTGGGGTGTGCTTCCCATTTGATTCTTCATACTTCCAGGGTTCTTTCACTGGTTCCTTCCCATCTGAACCAATTGTTCTTTCTTGCCTTTAGATTTTCTTTTGGATAATGACACATCCTGTTTAGTCTCTCAGCCAGTAGGTGGTGTTTGTGGGTCAGATTTGACCACACCCTTTATGATGAGTCAGTAGATGCAGTAAAAGGGTGTACAGAATGACCTCCCTGTCAGTAGGTAGCACTTGCTGGAAGGAGTAGGTTGCAGTGTTGTTTTTGGGTCCTGTAATCAGCTCTTGTTCCTCTGGAGAGGCACTCTTGTGCCTTGAGGGTGGGTGGGGCTGAGGGACTTCCAAGTGTGTCCTTATTCTCCACCTCAGTGGGGCCAGCTCCGTGAGTGAGTCTGGGCAGAACTGGGTTGGGTAAGCCTGCCCTCAAGCTCCACAAATGCTGTTAGCAGGGGTCAAAGGTCTGTTCTCTGCTTCTGTGCAAAACTGCCAGGGAAAGGCTGAAATGGCCCCACTCAGCTGAAAAGTCTGCGTGTGGCAGTGGGGCTGTCTGAGACCTGCACTCTGGAGCAGGTCTCACTCCTTTCCACCCTCCCCTATTCCGTGGTTTCTCCCAGGTCTCTGCCAGCAGGCAGGAGCTCAAGCCAATGGATCTCCCCTGGCTGTGACATGGTCCAGGAGGTTCCCTGCCCAGGATTGTAGCCTGAGCTGGGTTCATGGCCCTCTTTGGGGAGGAGCGTTGCCCCTCAAGCACGCTGATCTGCCCCTGAAGGCATACACACCTCAGTAGGCTCATTCACAAATATTCCTTCTGTGCCCCAGGGCAATGTGATCCAGACCTGGGTGTACAGGGTCTGATCTGCAGGCCTGTCTTCTGGACCCTAGAGATCAATCCTTGACCCTACTAGGGGGAGGAGTGCTGGTCTCAAGTTACCCATGGGGTGCCCAAGCTGGATCGATGTCACTCCACCTTGGGATCTGCTCTGCTCTCCTGGAGTCACCAGGCAAGCAGCACCTGGGAGGACTGGCATGTAGGGAGCTCACAGTGTGAGTACCCCTCAGTCTGCCATAGGGCCCCAAAAGGAAAGGTCCTGTTTTTTGGAGATGCCTCCATGTGGTGGCTAAATTTTCTCTCTGGGCACTCATGGGTAGGGAAGGGGAAGGAGAGAGTGAAGCAATATGGTGCCTGCCGATGGGCTCGGGTCTGCATGTGGGGAGGTGCCCTGAGGGAGCTGGGAGCCTGGTGTCCTGTCCGTAAGAGGCTCACCTTTCACTAGCAGCAGCCATCTCTGGGCTGGTGTTTGTAGGTCTCTCCAGCAGCTCAGGAGCCCACCAGCAGTCCAAGATGCAAGGGAGGGGAAAGTTATCTGCTCCACCTACCCGTGTCACTGGTATCCAAGCCTCTCAGGGTTAGACCCTGTGAACACCTTTCTCCTTCCAGTTCTGCTCCGCAACGTCTTCCTATGGAGTCTCCTGTAGTTTCAGGCACCCTTCCTTCTGACCCTCATCCAGTCTATGTTTGTCTACTAGTTTATTTTTTTTTTCACTTTCTTCTAAAATCTGTCTTTTTTGCAGAGACACTCTGGCTAGCGACTTTTCTCGTCCGCCATCTTGGAAGAGCTAGATCCATTCTTTACTGGTTGAGAGATACTTGCTCTCTGTGCCTTGGTTTCTTCCTCTGTAAGATGAGAATATTAATAGTAACTACCTCATTGGTGAATGGGAGAATTAAATATGGCATGCTTAAAATCATACCTGATACATAGTAAGTATTGTGTAAGTATTTGTTCTAAATATATATATATATGTATATATGTGGACATATATGTATCCATGTGTACACATATATATGGAGGCAGGAAGGATGGAATGCAAAATGAAGGTGAAGGAATAACTTTAGAAAGAAAAAGTAGCTGGGGTCAATGGGTTGTGAAGGAAGCAAAGACCTGTGCAAGCAAAGAAGAGGGCATACAAAGAGGAGGAAGAGCGGGCAGGAGAGGAGCCCCTTGGAGGAGGAGTCAGCCAAGAGATACCCAGGACAGCACAGGATGCCACAGTGGAGATTCAGGAGTCAGGCTGCCAGGGTTGAAACCCTAATCCCTTACTGCCTTTGAGACCTTAAAAGAGGAACCGACCTCTGTAAGCCTCGATTTGCTTATCAATGTTATAAAAAAATGAAAAAATTCTGACTGGTTCATTACTGCATAGGCTAATAACAAATAGGATATTGATAAATTATTTTTAATTTTCTAGGATTACTCTACCATTTCTATAAGTAAGGCAATGAGTTAATATGTGTCAATATGTCCTGTAAATTATATGTTACCAAATAAACTAGGTTAACTGAGAGTGCTTTTGTCAGAAAAAACACCAATTGGTTTCTTAATAAACATTCTGTTACAACTTCTATTCTTTTCCTGTAGCTATCAGGGAACAGAATTCATGGAGCAAAACATGGGCCCTTGACTGCTGTGTTATTAATAGTTGTGAACGGGTCTTTTTACAGAGCTAGCACTGAAAAAGAATTAGTTATTTTTGTCCAGTGCTGATAGATCCTTTAAGCCTCTTGAATCTAGACAACTGTGTCAGTAGTGTTTACCGTTTCACAAACCTCTACTGCTCTTCAGAATATTAGAGCCTAATAATCACATTACAAAGAGAGCAATAGAGAGCAGTACTTGGGCAGCAGAACACCAGTCTATGTATCCCTGCAATAGGAAATGACTCAGATGTCTGCCAGCTAGACGCCACCCTCTTCCCTCTTTTTTCCTGTAATTACTATGGTGTGAAAGAAACAGAAACTGCAGTTGGGGTCTGCTGCAAACCTAGTCTGATTAGCCACTTCATGATGAATCCTCAGGTCCTGAGTATTTTAGCCTTTTTCTAACTCTTTTTTTCTCAGTTCTCAAACTCTTCAATATGCTTACCTGATGCCAGACCCCCTATTCCATTCCATCAGTCTGTGCCCTTGTCTATTACAATGATAAGAATTCTGAGAAAGCTCTATTTTTTTAGTGCAGCCAATTCTTGAAGGAAAATCTGTAAATCTGGCAATAGAGCTAGCAAGTCCCGGATAGTTTTTTCCGACATTCCATGACATGACATCCATCTCTCCCTCCCAATGTGAGCTTCTTTTTAATTCTTGGGGAAGAGGCTGGAGGGTTTTTTTTCTTCCCAATCTTTTGCCCAATACAGAATGAATTTAAACCAAAATAAATCAAATTTAACACATATTGGAAAGAAGTTCTCTATGATCACAAGCAGTGGGGATTCACAAACTAACTTCATTGAAATTTCAAAGAAAGAGTTGCATTTCTCTTTTTGTGATATGGAGTTTCTGTTCAATATACATTTGGTACAAGTTCTCTCCATTACAGGCACTTAGGCATTCTGTCACAGTCCTTGGAGTTAGGACTTAGTCTGCGTTGATACTTTGAGCTTGGACTTGTACAAATGCCTTGTTTTCCTTAGACTGCTTTTTTCACTGAAGCTGACCTAAGCATGGTTTAAAACGTCTCTTTCATGCTGAGAGCAGGGATTCCTAGAAATAGTTTCAATTTTCAATACAAGAAAATAACTTTTTAGTATGTTACCTATTGATGAGGGTAACTTTCTAGGGCAATAGGGAAGGATTTTTAATCTGCGTAAAGCTTTGCCACCAAAGTTTTAGGGTAGCCAAGGGGTTGCAGTTTTTTAAATGGCAGAACTTACTCTCAGGTCGGTTCTCAGTGTCCCTTACTAAAATAATTAGTGTGATAGACCCACTGTTAAATATCCTTAAAATCAGTACATTACTGGTACATCCAATGGTGAACTGAACTTGTTCCCTAATGGTTCTTTTATTTTCTGAACTTAACTGTAGCTAGTAGGTATTATCACAAAGCCAGTGTAAGTTTACCTTGAGCTCCTTTGGTTTTCATCTTGATCCTAAAGAGATAACAGTTATATATTTGGCTCTAGTTTAGAGATATTATTACAATTCATATGATATAAACAAGGCTACAACATACTAACCAGTTAATAGCATTCCTGATCAGCTACAACATGTAATGGGTTATCATTAACTGTGTTGGTATGCCATTCTCCTTGTGGTGCTAGGTTCAATCCTCCATGTGGTAGATTTGCTTAATTAACATACATTCACTCTTCCTTCTTTACTGTCATGGAATTATTTTATTTTCCCACCACATTTATGAGATAGACCATGTGGCTTGCTTTGCAAATGGGATGTGGTTTGAAAAGACAGTGTGTCATTCCAGAGCAAAGTTTTCAAAAGATGTTATAGGTTCCCACCATTTCCATTTACCTTCTACAATGAAGAAAGTAAATCCCAGGTAAGAATTGCTCCATCAAGTCAATCACAGTTGAAAAGTACACTCAAAATAGATTTGAATTTAACCCATAGTCTAGAGCATAACTTTTGTGGCCAATTTGAGTTCATGAGCAAGAATTAAATATCTGTTTTTATAAACTACTCACATATTGGAGATTATTTTGTGGAGTATTATTGCAGTAAACACTGATTAAGAAAACTTCCTGCCTCTCCTCCAAATACAGGTCTGGGTTCTTCCACTATCACAACTTTGCTAGGTAACTAGATACTCAGTGCTGTTTTCTTTGCCCTGGAAATATTCTGAAACATTGTTGGGAATGTTCATATTTGATAAGTCAGATGTGAATGTAGCAACTTCTCCAGGCACAGGGAGATGCAGTGCTATCTGTTGACAAGGAGAAAATGCTGAGTATATACCAACCAAAAGGATATCTAGAAAATGTCTGGCAGCAGGGAGTGGATTTTACACCGTTGAATGAAGACTGGCGATCATTCGTGCAGTAACGCCTCTCATGTTGATCCTTTCTTGTGCATGCTTGAGTATAGGAATCATACTGTGGCTGCCATTATTTATCTTTAGATAAACAACATGGGCCTCTCATCTCTTTTAAAACATAACCATCACATTGAAACAGGACTTTTTTGGAGGACATCAGGATCGCTTTATCATTCAAAGCGTAATCCAGAATTTGGAGTCTTACATAAGATACACGGAAACCAGCTCAGATCCTAAAAAGACCAATCACTTTATCAACAGGATTTGGGGAAACTTCAGTATGAAACAGATGATAAATGATTCTCTGAAATCCATCTTTTTGCCCTTTCTAATTTTTTTCAATTTGACTGATTAAACATTTGCAAATTACAAAGTCCAAATTGTTTGATGCTTTTCCCCATGGAGATAGAGTTCTGACGTCAATTTAAAGACAAAAATTAAAACTGTATTTCCTGCGAGTCATAAAGAAAATGAAAGTAAGGGTAACTCTACTTTGAAATAGGACCAATGCTAAGACCTCAACCACTTATTCTGACCAAATAAGTTCTACGTTTTTAGAAAACCCATCCCTTCCCCTTCACCCCCAAAATAACTCCAGTGACAGTTGAATCTTGTTAAATATTTTGCATGAGACAATTAACTCCACCAACACTACCCCTTTCCAGATAATTTAATGCTACTAACTGAAGATAACCATGAAAACATTAGTTAATAAGAAAATTAATCTAGCATTTGTATGCTATGTATGTGTAATGACTACATTTATGAGAAAAATGTATATATCAATAGGATATGTTTACCTAGATAAAAACCAAGAAGTATTTATCCCACTATCACCAAAAAAAAAAAAAAATCAGTACTTCAAGGTGCGGTGATTTAAAAATATATCTTCCCTTATTATGTTAATTTCTCAATGATTATATTTTTATAATTATAGACAAACATAAACATATCAAATGAAGCAATTTTCATTTTGAGCAAGAGAATCCATTCAGTTCAACAAACATTTTTTGAATATTTTCTAGGTGTCAGGATTTGCAATTCTTATTACCAGTTGCAACACAGAGACTCTAATGCTGTTTCCAAATTTTTGTTATGCAACAAATATCCTATTGCCTATGCCATTTTTCACATAGGTAAATAAGTGTAAAAGGCAAATTCCTAAATGTGGATTTGCTGGATCAAAAGTGTGTACATTTAACATTTTGGTGCATAATTGTAACAATTTGTGCTCTCGCTAGCAAATGTGAGAAATTTCTGGTTTCCCCAAACTCTTGTCAATCCCATGTACCATCAAATGTGTTTTTCCTGGCAGATCTTAGAGGTGAAAGAGATGCCTTGCAGTTTCAATTTGCACATTCAATATTATCAATGCAGTTGAATATCTTTATTTTCTTCTTATATATTTGTCCATTTTTAAACAAGACTATTTTTCTCTCACTTATTTAAAATGTATCCTTATGGCTTAAGAAATTATATTCTTTTTGTGATATAAATTAAAATGTATTCATCTTCTTGTCATGTGTCTTTTTCCTTTGCCTATGTTTTCCTGTGAAGAATGTCTTTTATTATGTAGCTGAATTTATAATTGTTTTCCTTTGTGTATTCCCATTATGATATACTTAGAAAATTCCTCCCTGTTCCAATATGGTTTTTTAAACTTTCTGATATTATATAAATTATGGTAATATATTCATGCTTCTATCTTGATTGATCTGAATTTTTTATTTAAAAAATTTTATTTTGTGTGTTTATTTATTTAGAGACAGTCTCGCTCTGTTGCCTGGGCTAGAGTACCATGGCATCAGCCTAGCTCACAGCAACCCCAAACTCCCAGGCTCAAGTGATCCTCCTGCCTCAGCCTCCTGAGTAGCTGGGACTGCAGATGCTCAGTAGGACACCCAGCTAATTTTTTCTATTTTTAGTAGAGAGGGGTCTCGCTCTTGCTCAGGCTGGTCTCAAAATCCTGACCTCAAGCGATCCTCCTACCTAAGCCTCCCAGAGTGCTAGGATTACAGGCGTGAGCCACCGCACCCGGCCTGAAATTTATATTGGTAAAAGTTATAAGGGAACCTTTTTTTTCCTCCAGATCACCACCTATAGTCCAAATACAATTACCTAAATATTTCATGTCCTTTCACTAGTATGAAATATCACATTTATTATATACTGAATGTATGTTTGACTTTGAACTGATTTTTAAATTTTAAAGGTTGTTTTATTACTGCTTGAATATCCATATCCCTATCTACTTTGCTAATTACTAGGATGTTTTAATGTATGTTTTAAGCTAGTCCTCCCCTTTTCATTATTTTTATTAATTTTTGGAGTTGCATTGGGTGTTTTTTGCTTGTGTCTTTTTCATATAAATTTTAAAATAAATTTACTTCCCTCAAATAAGTTTTGATACATATTAAATATATACGTTGACTTTAGAGTATTGACAATTTTATTTCTGACCATTTTTATAAGTTTTGTGTATTTCAGTAACATTTAAAAGTGTTTTCTTTTGAATTTCACATACGTTTTAATTATTTTATTCCATAAGGTTTTATTGGTTTTGATGCAATTAGAAATTTGGTGTTTTCTTCCATTAGATCTTTCTTGTTTTCCATTTAAAAAAATAAAAACGAATTTGATCAAAATTAAGTGCTTTTTGTGTGGCAAGCCCTTACATATTTAGGTAATACCTTTTTATTTTTAATTTTTTGACAAATGGTACCAACATGACATATATACTCCAAAAATGAGCCATGGTATAACAAAAGTAGCCTCGTTTTATAATTTTCTATGAGGAATTCTGAGCCTATTTCATTTGTGAGCTCATAATTTTCATTCCTAGCTTACCAAGAAATGGCATTTCCACAATTAACACATTGCCTATCTCCTCAAAGACCCGTGAAACCAAGGAGCCTTCGACCCTTTAGTTGTTTCAGTCCATTTCATTTAGTCAACTTGTCTCTGTATTCAGCTCCTCAGATTTCTTTTTTCTTTTAAAATTTTTATTATATATTGACAAATTATAATTGTATATATTTATGGGGTACAAAGCGGTGTTACAATTTTTGAATACAAAGTGGAAAGATTAAATTAAGCTAACATATCTATCATCACATTCCTTTCATCTTCTGACGGATCTCTATTTTACTATAACATTATTGGCTTTCAGCTTGGAATTACTCTATGTAGGTGGTCTATTGACAGCGCTGAGGAATCAAGCCACTGCTCGTAGAATAGTAGCCTCCACCTCGTTGAGAACTGCACATTGTGTCCACTTTACTGTCTGTGCTTTCTTCTGATAGCTTCCGGCACATGACCATCAGCAGGAGTGATGCCCAGCTGAGCCCAAGACCTTGGCCAAGTTCCATGTGACTGAGCCCATGTGAATGACACCCCCTAGATAGTTTATAAGACCCTGAGACAAATACAGAAATTTAGACAGGTGGCATTGGGTAGAATCATCCCAATATAAATCCAAAATAAAGGGAGTGATAAAATGTCTCTTATTACACAATTCATAATCTCTTCAAGGAAGCAATCATCATTTAAACTATTGGACTGTTGAGATGTACATTTTACCAGATACCAGCATCATAACCTTTTAACTCTATACAAAAGTTTGATGTAATAATTATAATGTTTATTTAAATGTTGATTACTCCAAGTTCTATAATTTTTTGTTCCTTTGTGTCTTCCATGAAAGAGAGTAAGAAGGGGAAGCTCTAGTGTTTAAACTTCAGAGTAAGATACATTGATCATGTGATGAGTTAGCAGTCGCCTGGAGATGCTGTATCTGATTATGGAGATTTCTGGTTTCAGCTTCCAGTGCCGCTTTGAGGTTTTCAGCCTCCTTCTAAAGAGTGATAAATACAAACTATTAAAGTTTAGCAAAAAGTAAGATCAATCTTTTTTCTGGTTGCGTAAGTCATTCATTTGTCCTTACTTATTTTACTCTGCAGTAGCAATAGACAGTCCCTGAATATCTCTTTTCCATCCATGTGTGTCCAACTTACTCCTGTAATTATTCACTCTCCTTCTCTTTATCTAGCTCCAGAAACATTGTCATCTCTCAATCCCTGAAATGTTGTTGTCCCTAGAATTCCATCCCAAGGCTCTCCCCCCCTCATACCACACAATTTCTTTGGACAATCGTAGTCACATCTTGACTTCAATTCTCATTCACACACAGGATAATGTTAGATATATTTTTAAGAAAGGAGGCTAACACAAAAACAGGGTATCTAGGTGACATCAAACTCAGGTGAGATGTCTGCACCTTAGATGAGAGAATTTGTTCCGGGTCACCACAGTTTTGGTGGCAGAAGTAGAAGAAAAGATTGAGGAGATCAAAAACCACAGGTTGCTCGTACTGCTCTTCAGGAAACAACTGCAATCTCAGAAATTTCTTGGAATAGCTCTTAACAAACTAGTACCTACAGGTAGACTGACAACCAGGGGGAAGAATTAGGATGGCATTTGTCTCATTAGGGTGCTGACACAGGAATTTCACACCAGATCTGAAGAAGCAAAAGCACCGTAGAAACCACTCACTAAGAGGGACAGTTTTGATAACTTGCTATGCTGTGTGATATTGGCATTTAGTTCTCTTTGGAACTAACTCTGAAAAATGAGGACACAATAGTTCTGCTTTACAGAGAATAATTCATGTAAAATGCTTTGACAGTGCCCCGTAAATAACAACTACTATTTATTGAATGAAAATAAAACTAAAGGACTGGATGAAACAAACTCCACAAGTTAAAAGCATTCAGAACCACGATGATCAAGACAAGGACAGGGGCATAGACACAATAACATGAAATTAATTTAACAAGGTATCTATGACCAAAGCAAAAGATTGTCCAGAGCAATTAATGAGTTAAGAGGAAAAGTAATTACTACAGGCTAGAAATGCCTTCATTGTTATTTAACAATTTAGAGTGCTTACTCTGCGCCAAGCACCATTCTAAGCACAAATATTAACTCATTTAATTATCAGAGTAACCCTACAGAATAGGTATTATTACTATCTCCGTTTTACGCAAGAGGAAAATGAGGCACAGACAGGATAGATAACTTGCCTAAATTATATATATATTAAGAGGTGGAGCTTGGATTTAGACCCTGGCAGTCTGGGGCCAGAGTCCCTGCCCTGAGCCACAGTATTATGCTGCCTTCCCCAGCCCTGTCCCTGGGTCTCTGCTCCATGCTCCCATGGTTACAGAGAGGGGAGAGATGCCACAATTGATCAATACCTGCATCTGAAGTTTCTGCGCCCTCTGTAGCTCTGCCTGTTGTTTTTCTCTGGCTAGCTGCATTTGTCTCACTTGTTCCTGATGGAGTCTCTCCCTCTGCTCCATCCTTTCCTGGTTCTGCCTTTGAAGCTCCTGCAACCTTTGCGCTTCAGCCTTCGCAGCCTCTGCTTTCACACGTGCCTCTGAGAAGAAAGAGTAAAAGGCAAATCTCTCCAGGATTAATGTGCCCCTTCCTTCTGCCTCCCACTCTTATTCGTTAGTGCTCCAACTTCATAGAGAATATTCCCTGGGGTTGTTTTTCCCTCCCAGATAGCCATAATGCAGCTGATCATGCCACACTGGGACACAGTCTGAGGAGCTAAGAAGTGTTTGCCATTCCTGCTTTAGTTTAATGATCCCATGAGGGCCAGGCCAAAGTAATTTCAAATTTATAGAAATTCCTTTTCTCTCTTGCATCACTTCTGTTTTCTTCTCACCTTCCATCTGCTTTGCCTTTGCTGTGAGAGCCTGGTCTGTCTGTAGAATTGCATTACTCACAGACTCCTTGGATTTTAAATATTTCTGCAGAGCTTCCTCAGCCTGGAACCCCAAAACATACAGTTAGAAGTAGGAAATGGTGATTAGGAATGTTGTAAACATCTTTATTTCTTTTTCCTTCCAGTATCTTATTCCCATAGGAGGTGCTCAGGCTACACTTGGTAGAACTGTGAATCAAGGCTGACCCTGATTAACACAAGCTTGGGCTTGCCCCTAGGCTGGCCAGGCAGAGCACTCAAGGCCACTAGATGCAAAGGACTTGCTCACAGGTGGAAAAATACTGCAAGGAGGAAAATCGATGATCCGTGGCTGTTTCAAAGACTGATATACACTGGGGGAAAGATGCTGTCTTTCCCCTGAGACAAGGGCACTAAGGACCAGCTAAGCTTGGTCCTGTTGGTGTCGTCTTCATTGTCACGTAGGGTTAGCCTGTCTGGAAGTGAAGCCAGTAGGAAAAAGAAAGAGAACAATGAATTTGAAATTGGAAAAAAAGAAGGAAGGAGAACAATTGATGGCATTATTTAAACTCTTGAACGTATCTATCCTTGAAACTAAATTAAAACCTTTTGCTTTTAGTTTGTGTAAACCAATGGATTACCAATTTTTCTTAAGTTAGTTTTAATTATTGAGATTCTGTCCTGTGTGACCAAAAAGATGCCTTTGTTGCAATGAATGCTGATGGTTGCAATAGAACTCTGGTGATTATGGTGAGGATTCAATTTAATTCCATAGCTAATATTAAAGTGTAAATTCTGTGCTAGGAAAACCAATACCAGGCACATAGTTTTTCCGTGAATACTTATTCAATGAAGGAGTAACTACTGCTAGACAGAGATATACACCTCATCGGTGTGCCTGTATACATGTCTTTCTTCCTGTCCTCACTGGTTTTAAAGAGGCCTCCCAGCAATTTTCCACAATTAATAGATAAAACTAGGGATACCTGTATTCCTTTCCTAGGCTCTTGATAGTACTTTGCCTTCAGCTCTTCTGTCTTCTGAATGAAGAGAGTATGTCCTCCTGGCTTAGAATAAATCCCCTGCTTCACCGCTTCTTCTAGAGGACCAAAAACATCCTGAAGTAAAGCCCAACAATGATCCCATGATGCTTCTAAGTTCTGTTTGCAGATGTCCTTATGCTTTGCATCTAGTAGGGTCTTCAAAGAGACAACAACCCATGGCAAAGATGTTAGTGATACTTCAGTATTTATCTAAATGATTCTCAAAAAGAATCTATACTTTTTCTAGAAATGATGAGGAATGCAAGCAAGACTATATTCTTCCCACTAAATCTGGAAAAGTTCCAAGGATGACACTCTATATAAAAATGACATTTACTTTTGGATTCGAAATCTCCTGAAACACCCCTTTCTTGTTATTTCTGCTTTAGGTGTGATATTCAGACCGTAGACCTCTGGCCTTATGCTAATTTTAAATGCAGCCTACTGTTTTACGACATTCCTCATTTCAGTGTTTTATTAGGCCTTGGATTTCCAATGAGAAGGTGGAATAAAATAATTGGCTGGAATGAGATCAGCCTATTTTATTAAATCTGGGTACATTATATTTTAGTGGATCCAGTTGGTAATTCTGTATGCTTGACTAATAAAATGGGAAAGTTAATTAATACTTTGTAAATAAAATTATTTAAAACAATAAAATTAATTCAAATGTAGTCCATGGGTATAACATGGTAAAGATAGGTTGTATACATGTGTGAAAACTTCAGAATCTATAAGGCCCAGAGTAGTTACATGTTTGTTTGTTTTTAGAATAAAAGTGATATCATGGACTTATAAGTGATTCTTATTATTTTCCAGTCTTGAAGCAACTGCTTTTCTTAATTAAGTACTATTTTACCATTCATAGCAATACTTTGCCTTCTATTGACCCTAATCCCCACGAACCAGAAAAAAAGTCATTACCTCTAATTCCTTCTGGAACTTTTGGTCCACATCCTTGAAAGAGTTTTTCATGAAGATTTCAACGGCCTCTCTCTCACTGGCCCTGTGCAGGTCCAACAGCTCCTGGAGCGTCTCTGTGGGCAGCTGCACCTTCTGGCCCATCTGCTGGTCATAGTGGGCAATGGCCGTTTGCACTGCGGCTGAGTTCTCTATCTGGGCCAAGGACAGGACTGCGTTCTCCATGCTGGGAAGATCCCCACTGCTGATGGCATTGATGTAGATCATCACCAGGTTCTTTAGACCTTCACAGAAAAAAGAAATGCTTATATTATTTGCATAGAAAGAAGGCATGATTTACATTAATAATTCTGAGAATGTACATTTAACGTGAATTGCCTGAAATTTTCAGTATTCTCGATGGTGTTCAAGTGGCCCATATAAGTTCCTTTGACAAATTATATGATTGAGAAGCCAGGATTTTCCTTCTTTGGGAAAAGTAACTGTGTTCCAAGAAGAAAACAGAGAAAATCTCGAGATGTAAATAATTGCACACATTTCTTCCTTCTCACAGAGAAATGAGGAGATGATTATATATAGAAGTCATACATATTTATTTAGAATGCTATGGGTCTTTGACTTTTTAATCTTCCCCCCTTTTTCCCTCATCCTCGGTTTTCCATTCTCTTTGGAATTCCCTTTTCTCTTTCACTTTAGTATGGTTAAGCTAGTATGAGAGCTATCTCCTTCTGAAAAAGTGCAAAATGAGTAATTCAGACCAGGTTTCCCTTACTCTTTGTTGGAACTTTTCAGTTTTACTTCCTTTGTTTGCACACTTTTTTTTTGCACTCAACTTCTCTCTCTAATGTAGCAGTTATTTACAGAGTTCTGAGACATAGAATTCTTAGAAGAAACCAGACCAAGGAGTCTACTTAGATTTCTTTTAGGGTTCTAAAAGAAATTCTAGACAATTTGGCCTTTGTATAATGTTTGTTTCAATCAAGTTCCATTTCTACAAGGAACATGTATGTCTTGCTCCTCTTCTGCCAATCAAAGGCTGTGACACATAATAAGGACCCAATATATTTGTTGAACAAATGCTGCCGACACATGGGTTAGTCTAGTTCAACAGTGAGTCACGTATGGGTAAGACTTCTTTAACTTTATCTTATCTTTAGGTTGTGTTCCTATTTTATGTAGCTTTGAGGCATTACTAAAAAAGTTTGATACCCACTGGAACTTAATAAATAAGATACATGTAATTTTCATGGTAGGAATTGTCTATGCATTTGTCAACGGTGACACTGCAAGTATATTCTTATAAATGTCCCTTATTCTTTACATTGAATTGAAAGAAAATCCTAAAAATGGTACTCACAAGATCCAGTGACCTTAATGCCTCCTGGAAGAGTCTTAATCATAGAATGACTGAAGATGTAGGAACAGAATTCTGCCACTTGCTGCACAAATTCAGAATCTAGCTCATCATCATGCAGTGTCTCAAGCTGGGCGAGCTTCTTTCGTTGAGTGGGTGAGTCAAAGATAAAGCATTTCTTTATTGGAAAGAACTTCTGTATACATAGACGGGGCAAATTGAAGTTCTGAATTTCTTGATTGCTACCTAGAGAAGGAAAAATAGAATTCATTCAGTATAGAATTTTTATCCACTTACCTAAGATAAATGTTCTTCTTCCTGATGTTACATAGTTTAATATGTCCTCATAAACTCTAAGCAAAAAGATAAAAGATAACTAATCAGATAAAAAAAAAAGAAATTTGTTCTAAGAACAGAGGAGTAATGCAATTTAATATTGAATTTATTTGTTCATTATAAATTATAATATTATTTATTTTGTAGGAGATCTAGGTAAGTAAATATGGAAAATTATAAATTTAATCACACACACAAAAGAGATCATTTCTTAGGTTACTTTTCTCCATCTTTGCAAATCTGAAGTCCCTGTTACCTTCCTTTGGCCTCAGTGAATTCTCCAGGTATTCATCTGCTGTAATAAGTTTCCCATTTGTTTCCAGGTCTAGGTAAAAATCTCTCAGAGTCCACACCAAGTCTGGAAAGAAGCTCCCAGCGTCAGCAGCATCTTCAACCCCATCAAGGTCTGGTGAGTTTCTTGCCCTGAGCAGATCTGTCAGTTCTGTTACATGGCTGAGATACAATTAAGCAAAACTGGCAGAGATAGGACTGCCTCCAAGCCCATATTTAATTTCATGTCTCCCCAAACCTTTATTTTCCTTTGGGTCTTAACCAAATCACAATTTTATCAGAGCTTATAAGCATTACTTTCTTTGTACTTTCAATGTTTGTCATGTTTTCGTTTTTGTGATTCACAAGGACTCACAGACATACAGCTGGTGAATAGAGGAGTTCTCTCTGATTTTGGTGCCATCCTAGACCATAAAAGGATACTGCAGTAGGTCTATAGCCCCCTGGTCAATTTTGTTCATGGTATTGTACACAAGGGTGCTGCTCAGGAGGATTGCCAGTGCGAAGATCTGGGTATCATTCTTGTCAACCTAGAAGTCAGAACAAATTTAAGTCCTGTCTCTCGGGATTCCCAGATGAGCAATCTTTAAAAATAGGCTCCTGATCTACTAACATTAAAGAAGACAAAAAAACAAACAAACAAAAAAAACAATTGTCAAAAACGTGAACTCTGAGTAGTTCTCTTGTTAACACTGATATAATAATTTTATACTGATCCATGTATTGTTAATTCACCAGTCCCTTTTATAACTACTGTTAGATATTTGCAAAGTATATAGTCAAAGTCAGTGGGGGTTATCCGAGTACACAAAACCAAGGTTTTCCAGAGCACAAAACAAAATTGGCTTATATTTACCATAAATACATCTATGTTATTGAATAATTATCATCCACAATGCAATTCACATGAGTGATCTTATCTAATTTAAAAAATCATTGTGATATGGTTTATAGTTACTATCTCCGTTTTGTAAATTAGGAAGCTAAAGCTCAAATTATGGCTTATCATCTTTGAATCTTGGCAAATCAAAACTAAACAAGCAAAAAAACTCATATAAAGCAATGGAAATTCAAGAGAAAGATGCAGTTGTACACTGAAGCCAGCTCACACCAGCCCGTGATAGCAGATTGTGTACATCCCTTCAAAGTCTGAGGTTAGTGTCTTCACTTTGGTAGTCTGAAATCAGTTATGATGGGAACATTCAGGAAATAGTCAAGTGCTACAAATTAATGTTACTGTTTCATTTTATCCAAGGAGCTGGTTGTTAAATACTTACAAGCATAAAATTAGAAAAGGTCCGTCCATGTATCTACTGTTCAAATAATGAGTTGAATAAGACCAAAGGGAAAGTAAAAGATTTAAGGAGACTCGCTTCTCTTGTCAAAGTCAGAGGCTACAGTTGCCATAGCCCTGATTTTAACACAAGTTCATCTGAGCCCAGAGTCCACTACTAACCAGTACAATCTGTGGGACCAGGTATCAGTGATTTTATTTGCACCATCTTTATGCATTTGGGCTAACTGCCTAGCTCAATACCAGTGCAGTTCTCCCGGTACTAATTCTGGTTTATAGATGTATTTTCTCACTTCAGGCTTTTAAACTCAGACTATTAAAGATAGAAAGGAGAAAGAATGGAGGTATGCTTTGGTTAAGTGGAAGTACAAATTTAGAAAAATAAACCTAAAAACTCCATGTATAAACAGTGTCCAAAATGAGGAGGTTAAAAAAAGAATCCTTCCTTACCTTCTCTACATCTCCCAGGCCCTCAGTGTCCAGCAGAACTAGAGTGTGGTCTGGCTTCTTGGGATGAGGCACACACCACATCCAGATTCCCTTGGTGTGAGACTGCACCGTGGAGCCCACGGAGAAGCCTGCCGGGGGAGTGGGGAGGTTGTAATAGAGAAGGGACTCTGGAATCAGGGACTTTCTTGGTCATTGAGCTAGGGTTTAAGGAAAGCAAGACGAGGAAACAGCAGAGAGTACAACCAGTATTGATCTGAATGACAATAGAGGAATGGGGAAATAATATCAAATAGGGGTTGGAAATTTGATTTTTTCAAATAATATCGTGCTGCTAAAATTTTGCTAATTTATAATTACATATATATAAAAATTATTTCATTGATGTCTTACCCTTTGTGAGAGAAACATATTATGCTTTTTCCAAGGAAATGTTAAGGCAAAAAAGAGGTGATATATCAGGAACAATTAGCTGTCCTTCATGTCCCAGAAGATAAAAAGACCAGCTGTGGCCTAAACATTGGTTTTCAATATCCATCCTCATCTCTAACTTTCTCTCCTCACATTGCCACCCTGGATGCTGGCCGTGTGGGTGGACAGAAGGGACTTTGCAGAGCTCTGCTGGTGCCACTCACCCTTGTTCTTCCCAGCCAGTTTGTTCATCAAATAGGATTTGCCTGTGCGGTAGAGGCCCACGATAGACACCACCACCGTAGGTTGTGTAATAGCAGACAGGATCTCCAAAGCTTCTGGATTAACCCTCAGTTTCTCCGTAGTGTTCTCAATGAGACACACAGGGTCTGGCATGTGGATCTCTGGAGCCATGTCCCAGATATTACTTGACCTGCAAAGGAAAAGATGAGATGGACTAGAATTTCTAGTGTTTAAACAGAGAAAGTTATTTTGCTGTGAGTGTACTAAGTATGCCCTAAGTTTCTGAAAAAAAGATTTTTTTTTAAAATAAAAAGAGATACCAAAGAAGTCCACAGTAAAATAGGTCCTAGACTCTTTAAAAATCTACCATAGGCTATCCTACTGGTTCTTAAATATTTGGTGGGCATACGGAAACCCATTTCCAGATCCAAACTACTGCTAGTTTGAATCTAACTCTTACTTCATTGATTTTTGGTTGACTTATATTTCTTAGTTTTTACCTCCCTGAATCCCCAGATTAATTCTTTGTTATTATTATTTGTTATATTACACTTTTTGCTTTTACCCCACATCAACTTGGTTTCTTTCTTAGTTAGGTCTCTGTCCAGTTAAACTGCATTACATTGAATATTGCCAGGTCATTAAGCAGCATTATGTAACAAATCATAGCTGTTTACTTCTTAGAAATATATCTCGTAAAGAATTTTTTTCATCATTATTAAAGTGCTTTATTAAACTAAAACTTGAAAGCATGATCATTTTATGATTGACTAAACGAGTAAAACAACTTCCTTTAATAATGCTTAGCTACTTTTTTTCCTAACTTCTGAGCATGAATTCCTGTAACCTGAAGAGTCTCTGGTAAAACATTTTTATGCTATATGAGACAGAAGCAAATGTTTGCTTTTCTGCCTTGTCTTATTATAAAGAATAGTTTTCTTCTATGTTAGAGGTGATTATTTACTAAAGAAGTTAAAAATTTACCATCTGCTTGATTTCTTCATTCACTAAAATCTTACGATGAAAAGATCTGGATTCTCCATCTCTTTTCTAACAGACTGTGAAAACTGTCTTTTTACAATTATAAAGACCCATTCTCCTCCCCTCCTCATAGCTAATGCCCTACAAATCATCTTGGTGACAGATAAATTAAAACAGAAACTTCTTGGGAGCAGATTATGGGGGATCCATTTGCAAATGGCATAGCATTAGGATACAGGAGTCAGAAAGTGTCCAGTGTAAGTCTTATCCAGAAAGAGGCAATTCCACAATATATTTAGAAACTTAAACTCCAAGTCTCTTTCTATTCCAAGCTACTTTCAATGCAATATTGGTACCTTATATTTGTAGAATGCTGGTTGCCTAATTTGTATATAGTAAGGGCCAGAATAATTTTTAAATTATGAAGCTATGGTAACCTTGCAGTGATGATCTACAATAATTAGCTAGAAGAACAGAAGATACATAAGCCAAATCTATAAACAGATATTGGGAACTTATGAGCTCTTATGCTTTGGAATGATGTTGCTAACAGGGGAGGGAACTAGTAATAATTTGAGTGTTCAGACTTCCTTATGAATAACATTAATGTTGTGCATATATTTTTTAAAAAAGTATTTTATGTTATCCCTAAATATTATCTGAGTAGCATCTTTAATGCTTTTAGGAGAGCCAAATCTCTAAAACATCACTGCAGATTCAACGTGTTTGAGCTGCACACATACTGTTTGCTCTGTGATTCATAGCTTCACCTGTTTGGGGATACATTCTCCCTAACTCTCTTAGAGCTTTATAACCTTTTGTAAATAAAAAAATGCAAGAATGGATCAACACACATGCACAAATTGCGCATTTTGCCTTTGCAGTAACTGAGACTTGAATTCCAACCCCAGCGCTGTAACTGGCTATCCATGTCACACTGGCATTTCACTCAACTCTCTATGCCTATTTCCTAAAAAAAAAAAAAATGGGAGTAAATAAACATTTATGTACATCAGTATAACTGCTAGCTTAAAAAGGAGAGAGAGACCTGAAGGACAGAAAAAAAAGGTGCAAAGAAGGAAAATGCCAGGAAATACAGAGAAAATGCTCAGAAGTGCTAGTGATGGGATTTCTGAAAGAAAACATCTCTGTTTTCAGCCATACAATTCTAGTTCGGGTTTTGTGCTATTTTTGTTGTTATCTATTGTTGTTTGCTTTTGTTTTATTTTGTGTTGTTTTTTATTTGAGTTTGAAGGAAAAGGATCTTATCAAGGAGATAAATGAAAATCAAACAAGTACAAGATGCATGAAGCATGTGCCATGGTAAGAAATTCAAAAAGAGAGAATTCCAAGGAGTGAAAAAAATTGCCAGACAGTTTTGAGGAATCCAGCTGGGCAACTGTTAAATTAAGTGATTCATAATCCCAGAGGCAACAGAGTAGTAGAGACAGAGTCCAACGCAAAGGGGATAAAAAGTGAGGACAGATGCCAAGAAACCAGACAAATTAAGTCAGAACTATTTTTAAAGGAAGAAATCCACCTTCAAACAAAGTCAAACAATGATTAAAAACATATTGCTTCTTTCATGAAACTTCTCTGAGTTTCAATATTTAAGCTATTTACATTGCATCTCAGGAATTGCTGTTTCTTATGAAAATAATACAATCAGAGTGCAGGGCTGCTACTCAGGAGTGCAAGACAAAGCATTCACATTCAGCTTCCGGAATTTAAACTAGGATTTGGGGAGGAGATTTGATCGCCAGATCATCCCAAAAAGAAGAAAAAGTTTCAGGTGAAAAAAGCATAGCCCAAGTGAAATGCTGAGGGAAAGCTGCCAGAACTTATCGTTCCTGGAGATCCAATGGGAAGGAGTTGTGGAAAAGAACAAGAAGGAGCGAGTTTTGGCAGAGGCTGACCCCCAAGACATTTGGAGTCTATTGGAAAAGGTAAGTGGAAGTGTCTACTTTTCCTCCCCTCCAACCCATGGCAGCCTGCCAGCTCCTGATCTGTCAGAGAGCCCTTCTACCTTCACAAATCCAGGGACTGTTGCCACCAGCAAACTGATAGCATCTTGAGAGCAGAGCACCAGGCTGCAGGCCCCATGGGGTCACTGCCCCTCACCATGGACCCCAGCTGAGATGGCAGGCACCACATTGTCTACGCACAGGCTGGGTGCCTATATCCTGCCAGCAAAGTCAAAGGCCCTTAGTCTCCCTGTCACTGGATCCCACACGAACATTCCCCAGCAGTCGCTTAGACTGTGACAATCAGAAAGAAACAGAGAGACACAGGAGAGCAGCAGTATTCCTGGAGGGTGGGCTGCTGCAAGGAGACTGGAAAGTGCTGAAGGCTTTTTAGGACAGAGGAAGGTGTAACGTGCACTCTTCTACACCTAAGGGGCCCTGGCTTACGTTGTCTGCACCTCTGCCGGTGTAGATGCAGGTGCAGAGAGAAGTCTGTAGGCTAGGACAGTGTCCCCATCCCAGAGCAGAAGCAGCACGGGAGCCTAGAAAGGGACAAGGTGGAGATAGAGACTTCCCCTGCTCCAACAACCCAATGCTGCAGACATAGCCACCTCTGCTCACAAGTGTGAGCTCGTGGCACGGGCATGCTGCAGGGTGGGCAGTTCTAGGATTGCGGGGAGGGTATACTCCCAGTAGTACTCTGATCCCTGCCCCTGGGCTCTGCACAGAGGGTGCAGCTCATTTCCCTTCCTCCACAAACAGGCAACATTTTTGCAGCTGTCTTGACCAGGGCATGTCAGCCCCTGAGTCTCTATATTGCTGGGTTCACAGCCAATGTTCCTCAGCACCCACTTGGACAGCAACAATCTTGGGGAACTGGTGGGCCCTGGGGTTACTGTGAGCCTCCCAGAGCTTGAGCATTCAGGGCAGACTGCTTCCAGCTGAGAGGAAAGTGCGGCATGCCAGAGGGCCCCTTACGACGATGGGGACCGGGGGACCAGCTCCTGCCCGTTCAGGGCCTTTTCTTCCTCCTCCCCTCTGTCACCCACTGCTGCTGAGGTCACCACAGCTCCTTCCACTCGGGACTGGTGAGGGTTCTACAGGGACAACTAAGCCAGAGCACCTGGGAGTGGCTGTCCCACCTCTGACAGAGTGTCTATCGTACCCAGGCTTCCACAGAGCTTGAGGCTTACTCCTTTCCCTCTAAAAAGCCGCACCAAGCATTTTTGTGTACCTCAAAGACAAAAACTACAGCCTCGGCTGAGGGAGGGCAGGGCTAGCAGTTCTCTCCCCTAGGTGCCTATCTCTTTTGGGAGAAGCCTACTTGCCCTGGAGGCAAGTCCCTGACACAGGGACCCCTCCCCCACTGGAGCATTTCATCGGTAGCTCCCAGCCATTCGGGGAGCCCAGCATACATAGAGAAGTTGGAGCTTTCTCTGCCACCTCTGCTGCAGCCAGACCAGGAAGGGAGAAGAGAATCTGGGCCCATCTGTGCACCCCAAAGACAAAATCTATCATCTCCATGGAGGGAGGGTGGGGCTAGCAGTAATTTCCCTTAGAGGCCTCTCTCCTCTGGGAGGAGCCTACTCTCCCTGAGGCAAGTCCCTGGCAAAACTACACCTCCCCTACCAGAGCATTTCAGTCACAGCCCACAGCCAGTCTGGTAGCCCTGCACACAGTGGGTTGAGCTGTCTTTACCTTCTCTGCTGCAGCTAGGCCAGGGTGGAAGCTGGGAATCTGGATATTTTTGTGACCCCAAAGGACAGAGACTGCTGTCATTGTTAAGAGTGGGAGGTGTGAGTACCATGTGCATCCCACAGCTCTCTGCCTCTGCTAATCTTGCCAAGGGGGGCCTAGCCATCCTGTCACAGGCTCACAGAGCATATGCCCTTCTCCTGCCCGAGAATTGATATGGAGCAAGATATCATGCCACCTCTCACTATCACAGCCAGTGCCCGAACTCAGGGAGGCTTGAGGGCAAGTTTGCCAGGCCAGTCTCCATCTGGTCCCTCCAGGATGCAAGCATGGCAGCCAGGGACCTGGGGACTTGGGATTACCTAATCTAGTCAACCAGCACAGGCACCTGAACACTGTCCCAGAGGTCTGAGGTCCAACCATCCCAAATTGCCAGCAACACCACAGTGAGTACTTACTTGCATGAGACAAAAGACAATGTACCTCTCCCTTTCCACACTGAACAGCAGAATCCCCAGCAGAGAACAGGTGAACCACAAAACTATCTGTTTTGAGCCGAGGGAAGAGGTTCCAGAAGAGAAGGAACCAGGATAAAAATTCTGGCAATATGAAAAAAAAAAAAAAGGCTGTTTCGATATCCCCCAAAGGATTACACTAGTTCTCTAGCAGTAAACTCCAACCGAAAGAAAACTTTTGGAATATCAGATATGGAATTCAAAATATGGATCACAGTAACCTCAATGGGGTCAATGAGAAATTTGAAAACCAAGACAAAGAAACAAAAAGAATAATTCAGGACATGAATGAAAAATTCACTGAAAAAATAGATATTCAAAAAAAATAACAGAATTTCTACAAATGAAAGAATCATTTTGGTAATTTCAAAATACAGTGGAAAGTTTTAACAACAGACTAGACCAAGCAGAAGAAAGAATTTCAGAGCTTAAAGACAAAGCTTTTGAATTAATTCAGTCAGTCAAAATAAAGAAAAAAGCATCAAAATAAATGAACAAAGTCTGCAAGAAAGATGAGATTATGTAAAATGCCCAAACATAAGAATCATAGGTATCCCTGAGGAAGAAGAAGAAAAAGCAAAAAGCATGGAAAACCTATCTGAAGGAATACTGGAGGAAAACTTCCCTAGTCTTGCCAGAGATTTAGACATGCAGATATAAAAAGCTCAATAAACTCCTGGAAGATTTTTTTTAAAAAAGGACATCACCAAGGGACATAGTCATCAGACTGACCAAAATCAACGTGAAGAAGAAAATCACACAAGCTGTGAGATAAAAGCATCGAGTAACTTACAATGGAAAATCCATCAGATTAACAGCAAACTTCTCAACAGAACCCTAATAAGCCAGAAAGAATTGGGGTCCTGTCTTTAATCTTATTAATCTGAATAACTTTCGACCAAGAATTTTCTATCCTGCAAAACTAAGATTGATAAATGAAGGAGAAATAAGCTCTTTCCCAGACAAGCAAATACTGAAGGAATTTGTCTACACCAGATCAGCCCTTTGAGAAATACTCAAAGGAGTTTTAAACATCAAAATGAAAGGTTAATATTCACCAGTATAAAAACACCCAAAATTAAAAAAAAAAAAACAAACCTGCAGCTTTTATAAAACAGGAACACAGGGGGATTATGAAGCAACTAAGTGACAATCAACATAATATCTGGAACAGTATGTCACATATGAATGAAATGAAGAGTTGGTTCTTTGTGATTGTAAACAAATTTGGTAGACCAAAAGCTAGATTAACCAAGAAAAGAAAAGAGAAGATTCAAATAAGCTCAACCAGAAATGAAAAAGAAGCCATTTCAACTGATATAAAAATGCAAACATCATCTGAGACTGCTATAAACACCTCTACACAGAGAAACCAGAAAATTTAGAGGAAATGGACAAATTCCTGGAAAACAACCTCCCAAGTTCGAATTAGGAAGAAATAGAAACCTAAATAGACCATAGTGAGTAACAAGACTCAAGTAATTAAAAAAAAAATTCTCAGTACTAAAAATGCCCAGGACCAGATGGATTCACAGCTGAATTCTACTGGAATAACAAAGAACAGGTAGCAATCCTACTGAAACTGGTCCAAAAGACGGAGGAGAAGGAAATCATCCCTGACTCATTCTACAAAGCCAATATCACCCTGATACCAAAGCCAAGAAAGGACACAACAAAAATAGAAAACTACAGACCAATATCCATCATGAACATAGATGCAAAAATCTTCAACAAAATACTCGCCAACCTATTCCGACAGCACATTGAAAAAGTAATTCATCACAATCAAGTGGGTTTCATACCAGGAATGCAAGAATGGTTCAACATTTTTCAAATCAATAAATATGATTCACTATATAAATAGAATTAAAAACAAAAAACATATGATCATGTCAATAGATGCAGAATAAACATTTGACAAAACCCAACTTTGTTTCATGATATAAACCTTCAACAAACTAGGCAAAAAAGGAACATACCTTAAATGATAAAAGCTGTACATAACAAACCCACAACCAACATCATACTGAATGGGGAAAAGTTGAAAGCATTCTCCCTAAAAACTGGAACAAGACAGGGATGCCCACTTTCACCGCTTCTATTCAACCTAGTACGGGAAGTCCTAGCAAGAGGAATTAGGCAGAGAAAGAAATAAAGGATTTCCAAAACAGAAAAGAGGAAGTCAAACTACCTCTGTTTGCCAATGATATGATATCATACATAGAAAACCCGAAAGTCTCCTGCAAAAGACTCCTAGAATTGATCAATGAATTCAGTAAAGTTTCAGGCTATAAAATCAATGTATACAAATCAGTAGCATTTCTATATACTAATAACAACAAAAATAACAACCAAGCTGAGAATCAAATCAAGAACTCAATCCCATTTACGATAGCTGCAAAAATAAATAAATAAATAAAATATCTTGAAATATACTTACCCAAGGAGGTGAAAGCTCTCTACAAAGAGAACTACAAATAACTGATGAAAGAAATTTTAGATGACACATACAAATGAAAAAGCATCCCATGCTCATAGATTGATAGAATCAGTACTGCTAAAATATCCATATTGCCCAAAATTATCTACAGATTCAACGCAATTCCTAGCAAAATTCCAATGTCATTTTTCATAGAATTAGAAAAAACAATCCTAAAATGCATATGGAACCAAAAAAGAGTCTGAATAGCCAAAGCAATTCTAAGCAAAAAGAACAAATCTGGAGGCATCACATTACCTGACTTCAAATTCTATTACAAAGCGATAGTAATCAAAACATCATGATACTTGTATGAAAGTAGATCCATAGAGCAATGAAACAGAATAGAGAACCCAGAAATAAAGTCAAATACCTAAAGCCAACTGACATTTGACAAAGCAGACAAGAACATACGCTGGGGAAAGGGCACCCTATTCAATAAATGGTGCTGGGAAAATTGGTTAGCCACATGCAGAAGAATGAAACTGGACCCCTATTTCTCAGTATACACGAAAATTAACTCAAGATGAATTAAAGACTTAAATGTAAAACATGAAACAATATAAATATTAGAAGAAACTCTAGGAAAACCTATCCTTGATACTGGCCCAGGTAAAGAATTTATGACTAAGACTCCAAAAGCAAATATAACAAAAGCAAAAATAAATAAATGGGATGGACTTAAAAAGCTTCTGCATAGCAAAAGAAATAATCAACAGTAAATAGACAACCTACAGAATGGGAGAAAATATTTGCAAGCTATACATCTGACAATGGAGTAATATCCAGAATCTATATGGAACTCAAACAAATTAGCAAGAAAAACCAAATAAGCCCATTACAAAGTGGACAGAAGACATGAACAGACATTTTTCAGAAGAGAAATAAAAGGCCAACAAACATGAAAAAAAACTTCAACATCACTAGTCATCAGGGAAATACAAACTAAAACCACAATGAGATACCACTTTACCCCCATCAGAATGGCCATCACTGTAAAATAAAAAACAACAGATGCTAGAGCAGATGCAGTGGAAAGGGAACACGTACACACTGTGGATGGAAATGTATATTAATACATTTAATATGGAAATGGAAATGTATAATAATACTAGGAGACAGGGCTGAGACTGGATGCAGGGGCTGGCAGAGTAAGTGCAGGTGTTAAAGAAAACAATCCTCAGCCAGAAGCTAACTAGAGGACCAATAACCACAGGCAAGTACAGGCTTCGACTGACTTGTCAGTTATCTCTGTCACCTTACATAAACTTTGGCTAATTATAATATCATTTACATTGTGGTTTTAAAATTTCTCCACCCTTGAAATCACCATGACAGTTCTGAGACAACCATATAAAGTATAAAAATTGAAGGGAAACCAATTCTAGGAATTACCACCCACATTCTTAGTAAAAGCCAACCCTTTAGCTTTGAATATTCCTCCCCTCAATTAGTAAGACTTCAAAAGACTGAAAACCACACCACTTCCTCCTGGTGCAGCTGCTCTGTTGGCTCTCTCTTTCTCCTGAGATCCTGAGAGATAACTTTTTAGCTTTCAAAAAAAAACCTGTCACTTTCTGGGCTGACATGGTGTGTCCTGCCTGAAATTCTTTTCCTGACGATCACCGATCACCAAGAACTTGGATAAATCTCCACTTGGAAGCCACTAATACAACCTCTATAGAAAACAGTATGGAGATTTCTCAATGAACTAAAAGTAGATCTACCATTCAAGCCATCAGTCCCAGTACTGGGGATCTACCCAAAGGAAAAGAAGTCATTTTATAAAAAGGACACCTGCATTCATATGTTTATCACAGCATAAGTGATGAGCAGATTAAAAAAATGTGATACACACACACCCCTTGGAATACTGCCCAGGTCTGAAAAGTAATGAAATAATGTTATTTATTACAACTTAGATGGAACTGGAGACCCTTATCCTAAGTGAAGTAACCCAGGAACAAAAAACCAAACACTGCATATTCTCACTTATAAGTGCGAGCTAAGCAATGGGTATGCATGGTCATACTGAATTACATAGTGGACATTAGGGACTCAGAAGGGGGAGGCTGAAAGGGGGGTGTGAGATGAAAAATTGCCTATCAGGTACAATGTACACCATTCAGGTGATAGGTACACCAAAAGCCTAGACTTCTCCACTATGCAATTTATCCATGTAACAGAAATTTTGTACCCCCTAAATCTATTAAAACAAAATTTAAAAAATATTTTTTGCACCAAAAAATAATAATACAATCATATTTCTTGAAACTTTCAAGGTGCAGTTGGAACCAGCTTAATTAAGTTTGACCAAAGACAAAAGAGATTTAAGTAACAATTATGATCCTGATAGGTCATAAAATGGCAAAGGGAGAAAATCAGCTTGAAGGCATTTCAAACTCTCTGTGTAGTCCCCACACATACTTGTGTCTAATTCAGTGAGTGGAAGCTAAAACTGGCTCTTACTGACTTCTGCTGCCTGTCTGATAACACCATGATTTAGTCTTTACTGAGGTCTGATATATCACATCAGGCTAAGCTGCATCTTATCCTGCACAGAATGTTTTTTAGAAGTAACTGAACCTTGAAACTTTCTTCCCTCTCTTGCCCCATTCTTACCTTGACTAGAAAGTCAGAAGACTTCTTACAGAGCTGGTAAGAAAGCTGCTTTGATGCGAACCCGGTACAAGTTCAAGCTCTTGTTTCTTAATTTACAATAGCTGTGAGGATTTCTGACACACTTCTTCCTCACTCAATCCTGGGGACTTCTCTCTCCAGCCCCTCTTCCTTCCTCCTAAAGCAGACAATTTGAACATGAAATACAAAGTGAAAAGGGGAGGGAATTCAGAAACCGAAACCATAAAGCTAATTCAGTGACTAGGCTAGATGATGAAGGGAATTTCCCCACTGTTGCTTGGTGAATAGGCTGGATGTACTTGGCCTGATTTCTCAGAAACTGAAAAATGTTGCTGGAAGAGAACTTTGAGATCCTTTGCAATTGTTTGAAGCATATGGTATTTACCTAATTTGAAATATGATGACATGTATCTCCAATTTGGAAACAAAGTCAGGGGAAACCCAATATGACTTTTGAGGGCTAATTTTCTAAAATGCTAGATGTGCTTACATAAGTTTATTGCTTTTACAGTAGGTTCAGTATCTGAGAACTTTAACTCACAGGCAAGGACAAAGTTTTTGGCACCTATTTTTTTTAACCTCTTCATTATTCCATTTAAATTCTCCCAACAAATATCTCCCCCCGATTTTCCAAGAGGTAGGACATAGCGAGATTTACTAACTTGTCCAAAATCATAGAGCTACTACTAGTAATTGAATCTTAAGATTCAAACCCAATAACTTCATTATAGTCCTTCTGTGTTTGCTGAGTGAATCATCATCATAATCTCATCACGATCATTGCTCCTTTTTAGTAACTGAATTCTAAGATCTGGACAACTTAAATATCTCATGTTATCCTGATTACCATCCTATAAGATAGCGGTTTTTATCTCTATTACACAATGAACAGAGGAGCTCTTAGGTCTGTTTTCTGAGGTTCAGTTCCTGAAATATGGATTTGTAAGCAAGGGATATTTATTTGGATGGTGATCCCAAGAAGCAAGTTAGGACAGTGGGAAAGTGAAAACTGGAAGAGAATGAAGCCAGTAAATAGGAACACATCTAGCAGGTCCCTTTGAGGGAACCGGGAGCTCAGATCTCCCGAGGTAACTCCAGGAAACATTGTAAAACCAGCCTCCAAGTTTCCTCTAAGACAGGTTAGCAACCTGGGGTGCTTATTCTCCAACTTCCTTCAATCTCTGGATGGGGATTGCTCCTAAAAGCATACTCTCCTAACACTCCTGGCCTGGCCACATGTGGGTTGACAGCAAATCCTCACTTGAAGGATCTTTGATATTTGCAGTAAGATGCCACTGGAATGTGCAGAAAGGGTGAGTGACAAGGCGAGATGGCCCTCACAGATGCTGTGGGTGTTGCACCCATATTCCCTCCTAGCTCACATAAAGTCCACTCCTTTCCATCCCACTTCTTCAGTTTGACAGCTAGTTGTAATTCATTTATATTTTTAAATTATACACATCAGGAAAGTCTAAGCTACAGTTTTCATTGCTGCAACTGATTTCATAGTCATAACTGACATTCGAGATCTTCCCTGCTACTACCCATTCTAGATTTTGCTCATGCTTGACTAGCAGTTGCTTTCCTGGTGGTGAGACACACAACATTCCTGAGGAACCAGAGAATCTTTGTCTGTGCTGCCAATGCTCTTAACGGGCATGGAAGCACCAAGAGTATCCCAGTAAATCCTCTGAGTTCCAGACATTCTCTTCGCTGCTTCTCTTATGTACTATTTCCTCGCTAAAATCACAGTCATCTAAGCCTGCCAGTAGAGCAATCTCTTCTATTGCATGCTGGATGGTCTACTAACATGAAGTTCACAAAATGACCAGATGGCAACTGTCGTTTCAGGTTTAGTGAAATCTTACTATGATCCCTGGTAGGACTACCACTTAACTCCACCGAGAACTGGTCCTCTAGTTTAGCAGAGGCTCAAGTTGTGGGGCAGTGGATCACAAATTCCTAAATGAGTCAATGGAGCACACTCCTATTTTTAACCCCTTGGTTCCCAGGCCTATAAATTCTAGCTGACATATAATGGCCTTTAGTACAACAATTATATGTGGTTACTTCAGATGACAATGCCCAACCCCATGATGTAATTTAGCTACATCTCTAAGTGGCTCCAATTTCTGTTAAGCTGGCAGCTTTTTGATGACGAATAAGGACTTGTGGATTCTGTGGTTACATTCACATTGTGCCTCTTTAATGTAAAGTCAAAAATTTCTCTAAGCTGGTGTTTAGCAGGATCTTATGATGGTAAACCAGACACTACGAGTCCTTCAATAAGTGCTGGCAAAATCACTCTAAGCAGAGAAATACCCATACCCAGAATTTATTTTAATTTTAGCAGAAAAATACTGCTGTCTCCTCCAGGGTTCATTGGAATGGTATGATCCTTTTGCCATCTAGTGGCTAGTTGGTTTTCTTGAAGGATGTTACCATATTGAAGGCTCACTGTCAATTTCTGCTGTTTTCAAGCCAGCAATTAACATGTAGTGAGTTTAGCTGCTGGGAGAGGGAGCCCAGGATGAGGGGTCCATGCAAAGATCCCAGCCCTGCCATCCTGTCTACTTTGTGCAAATATTGGGTAGCTGAGGACAAAAACTCGCTCAAATTTACTGGATGGGTCATTTTAGCCACCTGATTGTTCAGTGACTCTCTAAAATATATACTCTTTGGTGGACATTGACATAGACATAAAAATCTGCCCATTCTATATGCCCACTTCTATAGATTCACCCACGGACCTCCTTATCTCTGATCTTCTTCTGGTTGTGCTCCTTCTAAGCTGAGGCCAACCAGATAAACCATTCACCACTCCTCGAGATTCTGTGTATAACCTGACTGCATGAGCATGTGGGACCATACTTCATCAATAAGGTTTTGGGAGCTGATGGATTATGATTTCCATTTTCAATTTCTTGGGAAAACTTCTGAAATGCATTTTGTAACATTCCTTACAAGATTCCATTGGAACTGAACATCTTTACCACAGCAGGGCCCACCTTGATAACCCATTCCCTTTTTTGTGTCAAGCAACTGAGATATGAGGGTTACCCATTACAGCCTTTAACCTATCCTGATTAATACATTGATCTATAGAATGGTATTGATTATTGATTTTTTGCCAATATTTTTTCTTGTTTAATTATTATGAATACACAATACTTGTGCATATTTATGGGCTACATCTGTCTATCTAGGTTAGAGTTTTCTAATGAGAGAAATTTACAGGAGATTTGGAAGGTGAAATTAGAGCCCACACCATTATTCTAATGCAGTGGTAGTTTCGTACAGTGGTGGTCAGATGCAAGTCATCAGACCTCTCACATGTTACTTCAGCAGCCAGATGGGCACAGACTTTTGGATTTCCCCAGAGCATCAGTTTTCATATACTTGCCAATTTTTTAAAAAACATCCACTGTGATTGTGTTTGAAATTGCACTCAATCTTTATATACATATGGGGAGAAATGACATTTTAAAAACAATGCATCTTCCAATCTATGATCTAGATGTCTTTCCATTTATTATCTTTGATTAAATTGCTCAGTAACATTACATTGTTTTAAGTGCATAGTCCTTGAAGATTTTGTTAGATTTATTCCTAAGTTTTAAGTAAACTTTTTAAACCATGAATATTCATAGAGAAAAGTACATACTTCATAAATGTGCAACTCTATGGATGTTCACAAACTAAACACAACTACGTCACCAGCACTCAAATAAAAAATCAGAACATGGCAGGACCTCTAGAGCCTTCCTCACATCCCAGTTCAGTCTCTACCACCTGTCCTCTGCCCCATCAAGAATAATAACTGTCTTGCTTTGGTACTTTATATAAATGGAATCATAAAGTATGTGCTGGTTAATATCTGATATTTTTTACTTAATATTATCCTTGTGAGAAATTGTCTGCTTTTTATTTGGCAGATGTGTAATGGTAATATATTTTGGTTTTAGTGATCCATATATTATAATTAAGCATCTTTCCTATGTTTTCAGCCTTTTTTTTTTACTGCTGTTATTGTTATTACAGAATGATGTCATTTACATGCATCTGTTTTTAACATTCATTTTTTCACATGTTCATTTTCTTTTTGGAGAGTATATGTATGTATATTCTTTAACAGCCTATTAGTATGGATATGGCATTTGCACTTGCCTTGGAAACACATTTGGGATGCTTTTAGGTTTTCAATATTTATTTTTTTTAAAAGTAAATAATAGCAATTTATTTCTTACCGTACTGGAAGTGGGAAAGTCCAAGATCAAGGCGCCAGCAGGTTTGGTGTCCGGTGAGGGCATGGTCTATGCTTCCAAGATGGTACCTTGAACACGGCTTCCTCTGAAGGGGAGGAACACTGTGTCCTCAAACCTCAGAAAGGACAGGAGGGCAAAAAGTGCCTAGGGAACTCCCTTCAACTTCTTTTATGAACTCACTAATCCCATTCATGAGGGCTTAGCCCTCATGATCTAATCATCTCCCAAAGGCCCCATCTCTTAATACTATCACATTGTTAAGTTTCAACATATGAATTTTGGGGAACACATTCAGACCATAGTAGCAGCAAAGCTCAAGGAATGTTTGAGTGATGGCTAACAGGATGGTTTGGCACCATGTAGATTCATGGAGGAGGCCCATGGAGATGAGACTGGGACAGAGGAAAGGCTACATCATGGAGGAGTCTCAAAACCTGTCAAGGAAGTTTAGAACATTTTCAACAGGTAACGAGGTGACATAAAACGGTTTTTGCACAGCAAGACAATGACATGATGAAAGTGTAGCAGACACTGTTAACTGTCTTTCTGACAGCCATTCCTTCTTTGAGTCTGCCTAATTTTAATGAATTGTGACCACCAGCTCTGATAATGTAACACAAGTCTGAGCAGTGAGCTGTAAAAGAAATCTACTGGGAGAGGAGAAGCAAGATGGCAGATGAGAAACACCTCCAGCCAGAGTGTCTCTGCAAGAAGGAAGGATTTTTTTTATTTCTTTTTTTATTGTGGTAAAGTATACATAACATAAAATTTAACATTTTAACCATTTTTAAATATAAAGTTTAGTGGCATTAAGTACATTCACATTGTTGCACAACTATCATCACCTCTCACCTCCTGAACTTTTTCATCTTCTCAAACTTAACTCTGTAATCATTAAAGAATAATTTTTCATTCCCTGTTCCTGTCAGTTCTTGGAATCCACCATTTTACTTTCCACCTCTAAGAATATGACCATGCTAGGTAACTCAGTCATGTTATAGCCTGTGTCCAAATTTCCTTTCTTTTTAAGGTTTAATGGTATTCCAGTGTATATGTATATCACATTTTGTTCATTTATCCATCAGTGGACATTAGTGTTGTTTTCCACCTTTTGGTTATTGTGAATAATGCTACTATGAACATGGATATACAAATATCTCAAGATCTTGCTTTCAATTCTTTTGGGTATATACCCAGAAGTGGAATTGATGGATCATATGGTGATTCTATTTTTAATTTTGTGAGGAATTGCCTTACTGTTTTTCATAGTAGCGGCATCATTTTACATTCATTCTCACAAGCAATGCACAGGGGTTCCGATTTCTTTACATCCTCACCAACACTCATTATTGTGTCTTTTTGTTAGCAGCCATCCTAATGTGTGTGAAGTAGAACAATGAACAATGTGAAAAAAAATTAAGGAAATATTTTAGATGAAAATGAAAAAACAAACATACAGGCAAATATAGATCAGATGAGAGTTGGAAGGAAGGGTGACTGAACCTACAGGAGACTCCACTGGAAGAGGTTGCAAAACAGAACTGGAAGGAGAAAGGCATTGGTAGGATCTAAACACTGAGAGACTTGGAGACCAGTGACAAGAGTAGATGGAGTGGTTAAATTTCCCCTCCCCTGCATCTCAGACTGCTCACTAGCTGCTAGAGAGATCTGCTGACACCAGCCCAGAGACGGCTGCCCCCAGTGAGCAGTAACCCTCTTGTGGATAAGGCACAGGCTGCTAGCTCCTTCAGGGCACCTTCCACCCCATAGACTGGGGTCGATCAGCAGGCGCCATATTGCTTCATTCTCCCCTTCCCCTCCCTTATGTGCTGCTGCCGAGAGAGACAATTTAGCCACCACCTGAAGGCATCCACAGGGAAAGAGACCTTTC
>CAUYSK010014844.1:0-11839 GCA_963575035.1 Avahi laniger | reverse complement strand
ACATCATTTTTCTTAAACATTTTGTTATCTGCTTTCCAAAAGATTGTGCTGTTCTCATCACACTATATGAACAAAAGTACTAATTTCTTTAGAAGCCTTAGACTTCCCGCATACTTATACCAAGTAGCTTCTTTTTTTTTTTATTTCAGCATATTATGGGGGTACAGATGTTTAGGTTACGTATGTTGCCCTTGTCCCCCCTCCCCCCCTAAGTCCGAGTTTCAAATATGTCCATCCTTCGATTGGTGCACATTGCACTTTCTTTCTTTCTTTTTTTTTTTATTATTCCAGGGTATTGTCAGGGTACAAACATTATAGTTACACTTTATGTCTTTGCCTCACCCAAGTGCAGGTTAAAGGCATGCCCTTCCCTCCCTTTAGTGTAGTTTCTTGCAATTGATAAACAGTAAAATAAAACAAAGACAACAACAAAAACTCTTGAAATTCTTACAGAGGGTGTCTTTTGAACTGTGTGTCTTCATACTTGCCTGTGTGGCTATGTTTTCTCTCCTCTTTTTTTATTTTTTTTTAATTTCAGCATATTATGGAGGCACAGATGTTTAGGTTACGTATGTTGCCCTTGCCCGTCCCCCCAAGTCTGAGCTTCAAGCGTGTCCATCCCCCGGATGGTGCACATCACACTCTTTGTGTACACATATACCCATCCCCTCCTCCTTCCTCCCTCCCCCCCTGCCCGACATCCAATAGATGTTATTTTTATATGTGCACTTATGTGTTGATCAGTTAATACCACTTTGATGGTGAGTACATGTGGTGCTTGCTTTTCCACTCTTGGGATACTTCACTTAGTAGGATGTGTTCCAGCTCTTTCCAGGAGAACACAAGGGTGCTATATCACCATTGTTTCTTAAAGCTGAATAGTACTCCATGGTATACATATACCACATTTTATTAATCCACTCATGTATTGATGGACACTTGGGTTGTTTCCACATCTTTGCAATTGTGAATTGTGCTGCTGTGAACATTCGGGTGCAGGTGTCTTTTTAATAGAGTGTCTTCTGTTCTTTTGGGTAGATGCCCAGTAATGGGATTTCTGGATCAAATGGTAATTCTATCTCTGGTATCTCTTTGAGGTATCTCCATATTGCTTTCCACAGAGGTTGCACTAGTTTGCAGTCCCACCAGCAGTGTATGAGTGTTTCTATCTCTCCGCATCCACGCCAACATTTATTGTTTTGGGACTTTTTGATAAAAGCCATTCTCACTGGAGATAAGTGATATCTCATTGTGGTTTTAATTTGCATTTCCCTGATGATTAGAGATGTTGAGCATTTTTTCATATGTTTTTTGGCCATTATTCTCTCTTCTTTTGAAAAGTTTCTGTTCATGTCCTTTGCCCACTTTTTGATAGGGTCATTTGATTTTTTCTTATTGATCTTCCTGAGTTCTAAGCAGATTCTAGTTATCAGTCCTTTTTTGGATCTGTAGCATGCAAAAATTTTCTCCCATTCTGTAGGTTGTCTGTTTGCTCTTGTGACAGTTGTCTCCTCTTTTTAAATCTACGCATGTAAGAACACACCGGTAGTGATGCATCTGTAATCTACAAATGAAATTTGGAAGCTGATCTATTTGCATGATTTACATACACAATTTTTTACATACATTTTATTTTTTTTTTTGTTCAACTGGGAAATGCATTTTCTGTACAATTTTTTTCCTTTGAATAGTGAACAGCACAGTGCATTATATAGTGCAACACAGAGTTAAAGATCTTTTAAGGGACTTTCATCCATTCATTCAAAGGAATGTATCGAAAGCTTTCACTTTAGATATGGAGTTGTTTGCTGCAGACCAGCACGCACACACACACACACACACACACACACACACGCACACACACATGTGCACATGCACACACACATCCTGTTAGCATTTTATAAGATCAGAGAACTGCCTGACAAGAACTTAAGAGGCCTCTGTCATCCCTGCCCTCCACAAAAATAATGCTGACCAAAGAATGCTACTTTATCTCTAGGTACTTTTGTTGACTATTTGTACAAAGCAGGAAGCTGCAAACAAAACTCTAGCTGAGAGGCAGAGAAGGTAGCAGAGCTTTGGCGATTCTGTGATGTTGGAGAGGTGACACATGAAATTTATATCTGCCAAACTCCAAAGGTTTGAGGGGCCAAAATCCTGGAAAGAAATGTGGAACAGACAAGTGTACTCTTTAATGCTGGCTTTCCTCTTAGCAAACTGGTCAAATTCTGGACACGCAATGGATAGGAGGCTTGGACATTAGGCAGAAAGCCTCTGAAAAGCAGAATGGGGGGTTTCATTATTTTCACCCCGTGCTAAGGAGGGATAAATTGGAGTTTAGGATCAGCCAAGGAAGAGAGGCCCTTAGGAAGTACTGCATGCTCTTAGTGGGAACGCTGAAGAGCAGCATCCTAGGAATAGGTAGTCAGAAGTTTTATACTAGTAAAATCCAGCCTCATCAGCCTGATCCCTGTTCAAGGTGATCTTCTCTCTTTCTATTAGTTATCAAAGTATAGGGTAATCCCTTTCTGAAGAAAATAACATTCAGAACCTTTAAATGTTTTCATACACAGGGTCTTAAATTCAATCAAAAGTTGTCTGAAATATACAAAAAGTAGACCGGGAGAAAAAATAAAAGTCAAATATGAGCCAATTTAACTTTACAACAACTGAAATAGGATGAGGAAGCTCTTATTAGACCAATCCTCCTCAGATAACAGCGATTAACTGTGGACAAGATCATTCCACAACTACCTGAAAAGACTCAAGAAAGACTAAAAGTCATGGAAAGAAGAACCAGCAATGAGTGCATTTTCCACTGTCGGGTTCTAGCCGAGGGCAGGCCCCAGTCTGTACTAGGTGGCATGGCTAAAGGTTTAGCAGAAAACCCGCAGTATTTCTGGCCATAAGAACCAGAGAGGGCTGGTTCAGGGCTACCAAAATCACTGGATAGAAATTTAAGGAAGGGAAGGTCAAAATTTTGTACATAAATTTTACCCAAAACTCTGATGCCTGAGTTGGCTGATACCTGCAACAAAGGTGCACAGAAAGGATTGGAAACAGGCTAGCTAAGCCTGAAAGAACTGAATTGGAATTTGAGTTGCTGCTCACAAAACAGATTTGCTGCTATATATAATCACGTAAATTGCCTGCTAAAACAAAACATTACTCCTCGGAAGATTGTAATAGCAATAAAGTCTTGACATAATATGCAAGATAGAATACAAAAGTATCCAGAATACAAAAAAATGTAAGAATTTAAGCTTATTTTCAACAGAAGAAGAAATCAATGGAGACAGAACTGGAGATGACTCAGATCCATATATGTAAATCAATTTTATTTCTATGTGTCAATAACAAATACAAAATAAAATTTGAAAAGATATTTACTATTTAAGATGTTTAACAACAAATCTAACAAAAGATGTGCAAGGCTCTGTACAGACACTACCAAAACATTGCTGAGAGAAAGTTTAAAAGATTCAAATACAAAAGATATATTCTGTTCATGTATTAGAAGACTCGGTTTTGCAGATGTCAAATCTCTCCAAATTAACCTATAGATTCAGTGAAATCTAATAAAGACAGTAGAATCTGAACAATGAAAAATAGATTTGGCACTTGAAGAAGGAAGAAAAAGAAGGAGGAGGAAGTGGAAAAGAAGCAGAAACAACCACAGTGAAGCTGGAGACCTTAATATCTAGTATTGTAAGTATAAATTAAAACACTTTGCTGTTCTTTCAAGAAAAGACAAACAGACCAATGGAATCTGTTGGAGAGTCCAGAAACAAGTTCAACACTTACATAGTCACTGCATTCGTGACAATGTTACATCATAGTGCAGCGGGGGAGGGTGTTTTAACGGTACTGCATCAGTTAGATGTCCGTATTTAAATAAGCCCTCCTTCTTATTTCACAGTATACATAGAAGGTAACGCCAGGTGTTATGTAGACTTAAATGTAAAAGGTATAATACTAAATCCTCTGGACAAAAACAGAATAAATTTTCTCCTTGACGTTGGGGGTAGGGAAAGGTTTATTAAACAGTGTACAAAAGTACAACTTCTAAAGGAAAATAGAAACTATATATATCATACTACATTAAAATTAAGATTTTCTATTGATAAAATTAAACAGGTGGGTGAAATGGCAAACCACTCAGTAGAAAAAGATATTTTCAGTAAATACCACAATACAGGACTCATATTTAAGATATACAAGTATGCGATTCTACAAATGAACGAGAAAAGTAAAATCAATCCAATAGAGAAATGGGCAAGTCTAGAACAGGTATATCCTTTTTCAGATCAACTTCTCCCTTACTTTCCAATTTTGTTCCTTCTGGCCCTTGGATCATTTAGCCAAATTCTCCTCAATTTCTCAGGAATCCATAGACATTCTTGCCTCAAGCTTCTGCTCCCTTTACATGTAAACTGAGTAACAAGAAAAGCTAAGTTTTGCCCACTGGAAAATACTCACCTCCCTCATCCACACACAAACACATACTCGCTTTGAGTGGCATCTGTGAGTGGGGCTGTAGAATGGCTGCGATCCATGTTTGGCCAGCACTGAAGGACAGGATTCACCCATCTTTGAAATAGCCCTGTATTTTCTCTTCTTCTGTTCATCTAGTCACTGGGGCCCTCTCACTCCCCACTCTCATGAGATCACAGTAGAAGACAATAGAACAGTCATTAGCACAACAGGGGTAGATGACATGAGAGAGGGGGAGGTCTGAGATAAATCTATAACTTACCTTTGTCCTCAGGATCTTGTAAAGCCTGATCCAAATGTTCCAGTCCTGTCAAATAACTGATAGTTGCTGTGCCAACTCAAGATTATAAACTTTCTAAATTTGACAGTTCACAGCTCACAATTGCTAGCGATGGCGCATAGACATTTGCTGTCTCATGATCAAATGCTCAGCTTCTACAGGAACCAAATAGCATGCCAGGAACTGTTTTCCGAAGTCACAGCATTTCTTCCAAGTCCTAGAGGTCCGTACTATGAATGTCCCATCGTGGCATGCCAGAGAATCCATATGGCATTTTCATTGATCCTGGATGTCTACCACCATGAAAAACTTCTAGGTCATTTGACCCAAGCAGCCACCTATTTTTCTGGGCCCCTGTCAAAACTGGCAGTGAAAATAGATTGGAGTAGTATTCTCAAGGGATACAGACTGCCTCCAACACCTGAAGCAGACTGCCAAGCTCTGTGCCTCTCTCAGTGATGGCTGATATGAGGTGCTCTTCACTTTGAAGGGGATTTCATGGCATAGCTAAGAGCTTAAAGTTATTGAGAATGCATTTGTCTTTGCCTTTTTTACCCCAAATCATGTATTATTTTGATGATCTTGATCAGAGATTGCTGCTTTGGAGGTCTCCATTAGGAATGTCCTACTCTAAACCCACACCTCTTAACCCACAAGACAAGGAATGAATATGAGGGTTCTATCAGCTCCTAAGTGTGTCCATCCTGATTAGACATTGAGAAAATGACTACCACGTGGATTTTTCAACCCACTGAGCTCACTGTCAGATGGACTTGGGTCAGGAATTTATTATCTGGCCTCCCCATATGTCCCTAAAGTAATTGCTGGGCTGTAAAAGCATTTGTGGGTCTTTAGTATCAATGGTAGATCAAATCTTATGTACAAAAGCCCTGGAAAGATCTAGACACTTTCTCCAGTGCTCAGCTACCTCATAGATGGCTGTAGATCAATTGTGCACACTTTAGTGTTGTGCAGTCGATCCTTAAGCTTTAACCCCCTCCTTCTGTCAGGGGACACAAGCTCTGAGAATTTGCTCAGGATCAGAAATTGAGAAAGCAAGGGATTGTGATTTTTTTTTTCATTGGGAGAATGATAATTTATATCAAGCAGTAATGTTCTTGGTTTCCCATTTTTCTTTCTTCTGTTATTAGCCACCGTCATGGATCCCTGGATCTCAGTGTCCCATAGTTAGCGTTCTGGCTTTGCTGCCAGCTACAGTAATTTCATCAAATTTGACTTGTAAGGTTAAGTACTGCTCCTTTTTCTCTTCTATTCCATAATTCTGTCATTCCAATTGTCAATAGGGATACCAATTCCATAACACCATCCCTACCATCAGTGCAGCAGAGGACAGCCATTACTGAGGCATTACCGAAAAGATCATGGTGTCATGACATTTTCACTAGCACATTTCTTTATGTGTTAGGGAAGGGAGCACTCTGGTGAGTGCAGTCATCTGATATGTTCTTGAGTCTTATGTAATAGATACATTCTAGCCCGCTACATCTGTAAGCCTTTCATTCTTTTTGCCAAGAATGCCAAGGCAGTTCTAGCACCTCTAGGACCCCCATCAGGAGATGATGTAAGTGTTTTGTATTTAAGTCATGGGGCACCATTCTGAATCAGAAAACATTCCATTATTTAGCTATACACTCTGCCCTCTGTTTCAGCACCCTCAGGCATCATGGCCAGGCATGTTCTCTCAGTTCTTGTGGGACTCTACTTGCCAGGTCCTGCAGACGCTTATGTGAGTGATTCCTTTGTCTTTTCATAGAGTTAGTGCTGTTTCAGCTGGTCTGTGCTAAAGCTTGATCCCTGTTACAGGTATATTAGCGAGGAGGAGAAGGGTGTGGATTTTGAGAAGTGCAAATATCTTCTTATAGGACATGGGCCTCAGCTGAGGCATCTACATACACTCTAGATTTGGGGGAGGCCAATCCTGCATTTTAAGAGGGTTTAGAAGACCATGGGTGTTCAAGTATTATAAAGATTATTTAGAAGTTTTTATTCAGTGGTCTCAAGCATACCCACATAAATATTCCCATTCCAGATCTCGAGATTTCGCCTATGAGGGCCTCAACTTTAACACCAGAGATTTGCATTCTGTGAATTCAGGGTTCTCTGTAGTTCTGCTTCTCTTACAGTCATATCCTCAGCCTGTTATTGAGCCTGGTTAACTCTTCAGGTACGGAAGTGTTTCTTTAAATGATACTATAGGGATCTCTGACGTTGACACTATCTTGAGTTGATAATTGGCTAATTTAACTTTGATATTTCCATTTGTCAGGCCACCTGTTCCCCTTAGCTAAAATTCTTGAAATATGTGATTGACTCAGCCCCACTTAAAAAACATCCTAGGTCAGGTGTTTATCCATGGTCCATTCAAGTGTGACCAGGAAGACATCAACTTGAACACATAGGCTCAGCAGTGCAACAGAGAACATGTATGAAAGTGCAACTCTGAAGAGCACGTTTCTGGCTTGGCTGGTGTTCTGAAATACGTCAGTGACGGCAACAGAGACTGAGACCATTTCACAATGCAGGTGGACATTGAAACTTCCTTTATTTTCACTATCACACTGAGGTAAAATGTACAAAGTAGGAGATGTTTAATATTTCTGTTCTTTCTCCAAGATACAGGCACTTGGGAACTGTAGGTTCTATTTTAAGTTCTAAATCATGTTTGCTATTTCTATTCTGTATATTAACACTAGCAAAATGAAAAGGCAGTGAAAAGGGCTTTGAAGTAACATTCAACTAAGCTTTATAAGGCTTGATCATAAAACAAAGTTGGCTTTAAAAAAGAGATCAATTATTATTTCATAATTCCTAAATATTTTTGTATTGACCTATTATTTTTTGGTTGTGACCCACTTTTAACAGTTCCTAAGTATATTTGGCACCAGAAGGCAGCTTTTATAGAGATAAAGAATCTGTGAGTAAGAAGCTGGGTTATATAAGTTCTTGAGTTGTGCTTTGCCTCTGAAGGTCTGGGATAAAATAATGGGTGGGTCCTGTAGTCAAGGACAGAAGTGCTTGCTAAGTAAATGACAGGAAACCTTTCAATACACATAGAAGCCATATGGAATAGAAATATCAGAAATCAACTTTACAGATGAATTTTAGCTTATTGATATAGTTCTACATTCTTTTTCCTTCTTGCTTTTTATAAGAGTTGCTAAAATATAGGGAGTCCAATATAAAACCAAAACTAAAATGTGGACCTAAGTTTTTCACTATTAAACTATAATTGAATGATCAATGTTGACTGGTTGTTTACTTTCTAAGTACATGGCAAATGATAGCCCTGATAGTTTTTCAGTAGCTACCTATTATAGCTCATTTTTGATTAAAAAATTGCATTTAAAATCAGGTTTCTTTAATTTGATTTCTGTTTTCTTCTATAATAAATTTAAGAGCTATGTTGGTTTTTACTTAGATCAACTATCATTTCATAAAATCTAAATGCTTGTCTATTATAGAGATGTCAATATCCACAGAAATTCCTCAATTTCTTGTAGATAGTCTGTTATAAGAATGATTAGTTTAATAACAATAAGGCTTTATCTAGTTTAAAACCATATATATATAATATAAAATTGCACACATAGCTTACATACATAAATTATACATATGTAAATATGTATACACATATATATCTCAAAGAAGGAAAAAATCTGGTTTTGAATTAGGAGATAATATAAATTCTGGGCTAAAAAGAATTGACACTGCTGGCCTTCTTTTTATAAAGATTTGTGTGGGAAAACACCCTGGCTAGATATTTGATATACTTGATACAAAGAAAAGTTGTGATTTGAAAATTCTCAGCATTTGTGATATACTTTAAGAGAGCCCATCAGAGATGGATTGTTCTGTGGCTTAAGGGGTAGAAATGATTTTGTATTTATAATCCTCTAATGTCATTAGTTATCAAAAGTTTTGGTTTCAAGACCTCTTTACATTCTTAAAAATTAAGACCCCCCCAAGAGCTTGTTTTAGAAAATCTTAGAGACACAAGGATACACGATCACATATTCCATCAGCCATCAGAGTGATGATGGCAATGGATGCTACTTAGCTTCTGGAAAATTCCACAGTGCACTTACAAAAGGGTGAGAGTTGAAAAGGCAAATAACATCTCTGTTATTACTTTAAAATAGTTTTGACTTTTCAATGATTCACTAGGAGGAATGAAAAAAAATTAAATTGTTTAACCTGGTGGACCTCCAGCGGCTCCCAAGCCACACTTTGACAAACAGTGCTCTAGGCATCATCCGGAAAGAAAAATAAAGGTAAATTGACTCTACTCAATTGAACAATATGATATATTATCTTCACTGGGAAAATGTTTAATTTATGGAAAAACATATTTTACATTCATATTATGAGAATTATGTGGTTTTGTGTATATGTATTACAGTTAAAAATATATATATATCAACTCAGATGTTTGGGGAAAACCAAGAAAGCACACCTTTACCTCACAGACTTGGAGCAGGCCAGACTTTGGCTATTACAATCCACACTAGACTGATCTCCTGAGCGTGGGATGCCAAGTGATTACTATTCTCTCCTACTGAAGCACCTTGAGGTATTATTCTTCTTTACTCAGGAATTCAGTTTGAGGGAATGAATGAGAAAAGGGGGTCATATTCCTAGAAGAAAAACTAGGAAACACTCCTACAAACATTTTCCTAGGCAAAGAATTCATAACTAGGTCCCCAAAAGCAAATGCAACAAAAACAAAAAAAATAAATAGGACTTAATTAAATTAAAATGCTTCTGCACAGCAAAGGAAATAATCAACAGAGTAAAAAGACAAACTACAGAATGGGAAAAAATATTTGCAAACTATACATCCAACAAAGGACTAATATCCAAAATCTACAAGAGACTTAAATCAGCAAGAAAAAAACAATCCCATTAAAAAGTGGACAAATTATATGAATAGAATCTTTTTAAAAGAAGATAGACAAATGGCCAACAAGCATATGAAAAATGCTCAATTTCATTAATCATCAGAGAAATGCAAATTAAAAACACAATGAAATACCTACCCCAGTCAGAGTGGCCATTGTTAAAAAATCAAAAACAATAGATGTTGACATGGATGTGATGAAAAGGAAACACTTATATACTGTTGGTGGGAATGTAAATTAGTACAACCTCTATGAAAAATAGTATGGAGATTTGCCAAAGAACTAAAAGCAGATCTACCATTCAATCCAGCAGTCCCAGTACTGGGTATCTATCCAAAGGAAAAGTAATTATTGTGTTAAAAAGTTAACTGAAATCATATATTTATTGAAGCATATTTTATGATTGCAAAGATATGGAATCAAATGCCTATCAGCTGAGGAGTCGATAAAGAAAATGCTCATATACACCATGGAGTACTACTTAGCCACAAAGAGAAATGAATTAATGTTTCTTGCAGCAATTTGGATGGATCTGGAGACTCTCATCCTAAGTGAAGGATTTCATTCTGGGTTTTTAGAGTATCAATCACCTGAGAAGTATACATTGCCCTCAACAGGAAGTTTTTCTTCTCTCTCTTTTCCCCTTGTTTGAGTCTCCAATGTCCACTGTACCACTCTATGTGCCCCTGAGTACCCATAGTAGTATATTTGTCTTTCCGTGCCTGGCTTATTTTTGTTAACATAATACCTACAGTTCTTTCCTTATTGCTACAAATAACGGGGTTTTATTTTTTTATGAAGAGTATTCCCTGTGTATATGTATTACATTTTCTTTATCCATTCATCCATTGATGAACACATAGGTGGATTCCACATCTTTGCTATTGTGAATAGTGCAGGTATCTCTTCAATATACTGATTTCCTTTCCTTTGAATAAATATCTAGTAGTAGGATTGCTGGATTACATGGTAGTTCTATTTTTAGCTTTTAGGAAATATTCATATTATTTTCTATAATGACTTTATTAATTTACATTCCCACCAACAGTATGTAAGAATTGCCTTTTCTTTAAATTCTTGCCAGCATCTTGTTTTTTTTAATGGTCTTTTTGATCATAGCCATTCTAGCTAAGGTATTAATAAAATGATAACTCATTGTTGCTTTGAACTTCATTTCTTGATCAGTGATATTGAGAATTTTTTTCATATACCTTTTGGCCATTTGCATTTCCTTTTTTGAGAAATGCCTATTTGTGTCCTTTGCCCACTTTTAATGGGATTATATATTTTTTGGTTGTTGTTTGAATTTGTTTATTTTGTATGTTAGTCCCTTATTAGGTGAATAGTTTGCAAATATTTTCTCCCACTCAACAGGTTTTCTCCCATTGATTATTCTTTTGCTGTGAAGAAGCTTTTTAGTTTAATATAGTCCCATATTTTTATTTTTGTTTTTGTTGCCTTGTTTTTGAGATCTTAGCCATAAAATCTTTGCCCTAGACCAATGTCCTAGAGTGTTTTGCTTATGTTTTATTCCAGTCATTTTATAGTTTCAGATCTTATATTTAGGTCTTAATCTATTATGAGCTGATTTTTGTATATGGTATGAGATAGCAGTGTAATTTAATTCTTCTGTGTATGTATATCCAATTTTGTCAGCACCATATATTGAAGAGGGTGTCAATTTTGCAAGTTATGTTCCTAGCACCTTTGTCCAAAATCAGTTGGCTGTAAATATGTGGATTTATTTCTGGGTTCTTTATTTGGTTTCATTGGTCGAGGTGTCTATTTTTATACCAATCATACTGATCTCATTCTATTTTGGTTATTATAGGCTTGTAACATACTTTCAAGTTAGGTGTTAACAGTATGATGGCTCCAGCTTTGTTCTTTTTGCTCAGGATTGCTTTGGCTATTTGGGCTCTTTCTTGGTTCCATACAAATTTTAGGATTTTTAAAAATTTTTGTGTGAAAACAGACATGGGTATTTTAATAGGGTGTGCATTGAATTGCCTATTTTGTGCCAAGTCTGAGATGAACTTATGTTGGTTTCAGTTTTTTTAAGTTAAAATTTATGTAAAATGAATGCATTCTACTAAGTGAGGTATCCCAAGAATGGAAAGACAAGCACCACATGTACTCATCATCA
>CAUYSK010014843.1:0-32511 GCA_963575035.1 Avahi laniger | reverse complement strand
CAGGCAAGAGAGTGAGACTCTGTCTCAAAAAAAAAAAAAAAAAAAAAAGAAAACTATGGTGCTTATACTTGAATAGAAAAAGCAGATTAGGCTGGGCATGGTGGCTCACGCCTGTAATCCTAGCACTCTGGAAGGCCAAGGTGGGAGGATTGCTTGAGGTCAGGAGTTCGAGACCAGCCTGAGCAAGAGCGAGACCCCTATCTCTACTAAAAATTCAAAAAAAAAAAAAAAAAGAGATTAATGGAACAAATAGGTAGCTCAGAAATAGAAGCACAAATTAATGGAAATTTAATATATAATCAGAACAACATTGCCAATAAAAAAGATTATTTAATGGTGTAGGATCAATTGTATATTTATATACCATAAACAAAAATAAATTCTAGGTGAACTGAAAATCAAAAAATGAAACTAAAACTATAAAAATGCTAGGAGAAAAAATACTATAAGAGACGATTTCTATAAACTCGAGGTTGGAAAAGGGTAACTCTAACACAGTGTCCAGGAGGCATTAAGGAAAAGACTGAAAAATTAGACCACTCAAAAATTTGAACTTTTGTGCAGGAGAGCCACCATTCAAATCACTGGTTGGGAGAAAATATTTGCAACACATATAAAAGATAAGGGCTAAAAATCCACAAAATATAAAGTGTTCCTACATATACATAGGAAAAAGAGAAACAACCTAATTATAAAAATACACAGGCCGGCGCGGTGGCTCACGCCTGTAATCCTAGCACCCCGGGAGGCCGAGGCGGGCGGATAGTTCTGAGCTCAGGAGTTCAAGACCAGCCTGAGCAGGAGCGAGACCCCGTCTCTACCAAAAATACAAAGAAATTAATTGGACGGCTAAAAATATATATAGAAAAAATTAGCCGGGCACGGTGGCGCATGCTTGTAGTCCGAGCTACACGGGAGGCTGAGGCAGGAGGATCGCTTGAGCCCAGGAGTTTGAGGTTGCTGTGAGCTAGGCTGACTCCACGGCACTCGCCCCAGGCAAGAGAGTGAGACTCTGTCTCAAAAAAAAAAAAAAAAAAGCTGGTAACCATTGAGCCTTGAAGGGAAAAGATAAACATCAGTTACCAGTTTTTTGGTTGTAAACAAGGCCTGGACAACAAAAATTGTTTTTCTGGATGGGTTCCACTGATGCTTTGTCACTGAAGTTAAGAAGTACGTTCCCAATAAGGGACTGCCTTTTAAAATTCTTTTGATATTGGACAACACCCCTGGCCACCCAAAACCCCGTGAGTTCAACACCAAAGGCACTGAAGTGGCCTACTTGCCCCCAAACACAACATCTCTAATTCAGCCTCTAGACTGGGGGTTTTGAGGAACTTTGAGGCTCATTACACAAGGTACTTTATGGAAAGGACTGTCAATGTTATGGAAGAGAACTCCAAAAGAACATCATGAAAGTCTGGAAGGATTACACCACTGAAAATGCCATCACTGTTACAGAAAAAGCCATGAAAGCAATCAAGCCTGAAACACTAAATTTGTGCCGGAGAAAACCGTGTCCAGATGTTGTGCATGACTTCACAGGATTTACGAAAGAGCCAATCAAGGAAATCATGAAAGAGATTGTGAATAGGTGGGGGTTGAAGGGTTTCAAAATGTAGATCTTGGAGAAATTCAAGACCTAACAGACACCACACTAGAAGAATAAACAGATGACGACTTGATGGAAATTAGTGTTTCCAAACCAGTGCTAGAGATGAGGAAGAAGGTGTAGAAAAAGCAGTGCCAGAAAACAAACTGATGTTAGACAATCTGGCAGAAGGGTTCCAATTATTCAAGACTGCTTTTGCCTTCTTTTATGACATGGACCCTTCTGTGACATGGAAACTGAAACTAAAAGCAAACAGTGGAAAAGGATTAGTACTGTATAAAAACATTTTCAGAGAAATGAAAAAGTGAAAAAGCAAAAAAGCCAAACAGAAATTATGGTGTGTTTCCATAAAGGTACACCAAGTGTGCCTGTCTCTCCTGCCTCCCCTTCTACCTCCTCCACCTCTTCTGCCTCTGCCACCCGAGACAGCAAGACCAGCCCCTCCTTTTTCTCCTCAGCCTACTCAGTGTGAAGACGAGGATGACGACCTTTTTAATGATCCACTCCACTTAACCAATAGTAAAGATACTTTCTCTTCCTTATGGTTTTCTTTCTTTTTTGAGACAAGAGTTGCCCAGGCTAGAGTGCCGTGGCATCAACCTAGCTCACAGCAACCTCAAACTCCTGGGCTCAAGCAATCCTCCTGACTCAGTCTCCCCAGTAGCTGGGACTACAGACACACGCCACCACACCTGGCTAATTTTATTTTTTTGTAGAGATGAGATCTCACTATGTTGCCCATGCTGGTCTCAAAACTCCTGGCCTCAAGCAATCCTCCTGCCTCGGCCTTCCAAAGTCCTAGGATTACAGGTGTGAGCCACCATACCCAGACCCCTGTGTGGTTTTCTTTATGTTTTCTTTTCTCTACCTTATGTTATTGTAAGAAAACAGTAAATAATACATATAACATACAAAATATGTATTAATCGACTGTTTATGTTATTAATAGGGCTTCCAGTCAACAACAGGCTATCGGTTAAGCTTTTGGGAGCCAAAAGTTATACATGGATGTCTGACTGCACAAGGGGCTGGCACCCCTAACCTCTCTATGTTGTTCAAAGTCTACTGTACTCAGAATTAACATTTGCTTTTTCCTAGTGTTTTCAGAACAATAGTTCTCAGAGTTTCTTTACATGATCTCCAACAAACCCTTTCCATTTATACTGTAAAGAAAATTTGACAATCTCTTGTTTTGAGGGGCAAAAGAGAAATCATTCATATTGATTAACCATGTATTACTAAAATTGTATCACCTAAAAATACAAGAAAAAGAAGAAAAAAATTCTTACATAAACAAGGTCAGTGTTGGATGGCTGAATTAAGATTACTAACTATAATTACTATAAACATTTATATTATAATAATAATTAGGGAAAATTTAGAAAATAAGCAGCAATGATATAACGGAGGCTGATACCAAAATGCTTATTTTAAAGTGGTTTTAACTGCCTCATGATAAAAATAAAAAGCTATAAAAGTAATGATAATACCTAAATTATTATAAGGACATTAAGGAACTATTTTGAAGCAAAAGATGACATATTTACAGACTTGAACTTACCAATTCCCATAGTCAAAATCAAAGGCAATAGTAATTTCAGTTCCTTTTGGAATACTTTGTATAGAATAAATGTACAGATGTATGGTTCCATCTTCAATTTCATGCCTCACCTATAAAAGAATAATTTTACATTTCTATAAATTACTTCCTACCTTTATAAGTATCTCATTCTACAATTTTGAAAACTATTCAATGTACTTCACAAACACAAACTGGAAAATATAGCATTAATTATAAGACTTATCACTATAAATCAGTTGTTATCAATGGGGAAGATTTCTCAAATGTGTGTTGCTGCCCACTGCCAAATCCTCCAACCCTACAGCTCATCCAAAAACATATTTTATTTCATCAATTCTAATTTTTTGCCTTTTAGCATCTCTAAAATCGGTAGTCTTACAAGTGATTGCATCTTAGTTTAATGAATGCAGTAATGGTACAGCCAACACTGTACTTTTCTATGACAAACAATCTTCTAGATATTTTACGTGCATTAACTCCTTTAGTCCTCATACCACCTTTTTAGAGATAAAACTGAGGCACACTTAAGGTTCAAAGCTATTAAGTCACAGAGAAGGCATAATCTCCTAAATCTGGTTCTAAACCTATACTCTTAGCTGCAATATTATATAATTATAAAGTTAAAAATGTTTATATTGGCTTGTAAAAAGCAAAACCAACATTATTTTACATTCTACACTAAAATATAATTTTAAAAAAATTTTTCAAGTAGCACACATAAAACTTCCATTAGATTTTAGTTTTGTCATCTAACTCTGTGGTCCCAACCCCTGGGCCACAAACTGGTATCAGTCTGTGACCTGTTAGGAAGCAGGCTGCAGCTGCTCCCCATCACTCACATCACCGTCTGAGCTCCAACTCCCTTCCTCCCCAAACTTCGTGGAAAAATTGTCTTCCATGAAACTTAGGAACCCAGCTGCATAGCAGGAGATGAGCAGCAGGCAAGTGAAGCTTCATCACCACCTGAGCTCTGCTTCCCTCCTCCCTGCAGTCTGTGGAAAAATTATATTCCATGTAACTGGTCCCTGGTGTCAAAAAGGTTGGGAACTGCCAATCTAACTTAAGCAAATCATAGCAAATATTTGAATTATAAATAAAGCTTCCAGGATAAACAAAAAGCAGCCAAATATTTCCTCTTACGAGGAACATCACCAATTTCTTCAGTGTGCAAAGTACTATTTAGGACTTTACAGCCAATTATCACCTGAATTTTCACAACAGAAAGATGCTGGGTAGTACAAAATGTATCAGCAGTTGAAAAGAGTTTTAGGCTACCAGACTTTTGTGCTTAATACTCAGATTGTACACATCCCCAATGCCTCACCTCCCCAAAAGATTTCTGTAACTTTACCTCTGCATTGGGTGTACAAGAACGCCTGATGAATCGAGCCTCATTCCCAAAAGTCCTTGCATCAACACACATTTCCAGCCCATGAAATTTAGAGTAGAATAAAACAAAAGGGTATGGTCTACAAAGAAACATTATAACTTATTAACATTTTTGTACAATAATCTGTTATTCTTCATAAGCAAACTGATGAAGAAACTTAAAAACACATAGTGTCAGAAACTTCTAAAAGACACAAAGTAGTGAAGTAGAGATTTGAATGTAGGCAATCTGACTCCAGTTATGTTAGTTTATGCTAATGAGATATTTACCTGTACTATAACCTTACCTAAATCAAAGGCAATTAACTGAAGGTAGAAATTCAAATTTACAAAGAAAGATAAAAAGGAAGTGACTACTGCTTTTACGGAGTCATAAATCAATTCCTTTAAAATCCGTATTTCCTTCCTGGTGCATTTAAAAGTGAGTTACACTCATTTCGGATCACATCTATTATAATAGGGAAAAATTCTTGTGTATCTTTCATATCTTAAGAAAAAACTCAAGCTATAAACAACAAGAAATGGTTTTGGTAAGTGCAGGACACAGACTGGGAATGTCATCCCCCTAGAAATATGAACATACTTCTGGACCACAGAAGGAAGAGACCTCCAAAACCATTCCAATACCAACAAAGTGGGAGTTGAAAGTGGTGGCAAAACATAGTACCAAATCTAACACAGTCTAATACAGAGGAAGAAGGTGGCTGGGCATGGTGGTGTACACCTCTAAATGCAGCACTTTGGGAGGCTGAGATGGGAGGATCACTTGAGGCCAAGAGTTTGAGATGCTTGGGCAACACAGTGAGACCCTATCTCTTCTATCTCTCTATCTAAAAAAATTAGCCAGGTGTAGTGGCACGCACCTGTAATCCTAGCTACTTGGGATGCTGAGGCAGGAAGATCGTTTGAACCCAGGAGTTTGAGGTTACAGTGAGCTATGATTGCACCATTGCACTGCAGCCTAGGTGACAGAGCCAGACTCTATCTCAAAAAAAAAAAAAAAACAAAAACACGGAGGAAGAGGTTCTGCCTATGGTCACCATGGTCTTTTCAGGTTCTAGAAATTATGTAGTGAGAATTAAGCACAGGTCCTGGATGGAAAGGTTCCTTGTAATCTCAGGTAATCAGAGTTCCTGACTGATATCCTTATACAACCTATAATGTTGCTGGTTTATCTTTTAAGTGGATTGTTTTAGGATTTCCAGCAAGACAGATATAGGCAAGAGACTGAGGAATATATCTTTGTATTTTCTAATGATTTCATAGTTTATCATAGTTCAAATGTTATCATTAGTCACTGTTCAATCACACTGTTCAGTTTTAAGTACTGAAATGATCACACAGGAAAAAAAAGTACATATAATCAAAGCATCTGGATAAAACAGCCCAAAATTCAGTATTTACCTATAGAAAATGAACATAGGAAAATAAAGGAATGTACCTTTTAAAGAAATATCCATTTGCTTCAAACTGTTCTCGCAGCATAAACTTCCCTCTATATTCAATGATGAGTGCATCAGGAGGCAAATCTTTTGCAGATTTCAGAATCTTCTTATTCTTTTGTATGTGGCTCTAAAATCAGAGTAAATGTTGAGATTAATTAAACCTGGTTGCTTTCTGTCTAACTATAGATACATCGTACAAAAAGGGTTTTTTGTTTTACTATTTTTTGGCAAATGATATATTTACCTCTACAGGAGGTTTGAAGAGCAAACTGTTGGTATTCAAATCTGATTTATTCATCTCTTTTTTGTCATTTCCATTGCCTAATCTCAGAGCTATTCTTTGTGCCTCCCTTTGAACACCCTCACTATACTGGTTATTATTTGCCTCTTCATAGCGATCCATCCATGCTTTGATTTTTGTCTCCCATCCAAAATTTGAACCATCAGATGAAGGATCAATCTCTGGAGCTGAACCCTAAAATCATAGCAACTCAGCATTAATATCTGGACGTAAGTACTTATACACACTCAACATAAAAAATTAATGTCACTCTACATAAAAGAACATAATATAAACTAGAAATAATATTTGGCTTTCTAAGTTGGTTCTAGTGAAAAGAAGACCATGTATTATCAGCCTAGTACATTTTTATACTGCATGCCAAACAAGTATGAGTTGGAAAACTGAAGGAAGCTGAGTTATGCTGGAATAGCAGAAATTCAAGCTTCATTGTCACTACCGTAGCTAAACGGAGGATACCGATAAAATTGCAAATACAGGTAGTCCCCAGCTTATGGATGAGATGTTCCTGAGAACATCTTTAGGTAAGATTTGTACCTAACTCAGCTCCCTGATGAACAGCGCCTATATGGCAATAATAGTAACACTATAATGGCTCATTTGTAGCAGTAACAATATAGTGTAATACTGTAGTAGTAATAATACTAATACCCCTCTACTGTAATAAATTAAACTATTGTGCTCTTTTAATTCAAATGGAACATAAAAACAAACTCATACAAAAAGTTTAGACAGGAGATAGTAGAAATTTCAAAAAAGAATACCAAAGGTTAACACTCATGTTGCAGCAACGCTAGGCTAATAGGAATGTTATACTTATTTTTCATCCTTCTAACTTAATAAACTTTCCATTTCAATAATTTACTATGCTGCTCAGTAATAACTGATGCTTTCATTGGAACACTGCCTTTCATATGTTCCATTATTCTCACTTTATCCTTTATAATTGTTCCAACAGTAGAGTGACTGAAGCCCAGTGCTTTCCCAATGAATGATGGTGTCTGGTCTTTCTCTCAACTCTTAATTATTTCTACTTTCATTTTCGTTGTAATCACTTTTCATTGTGGGCTCATCTAGACTTGCAGTGGACTTTCACTTTGGAGGTATGGTCAGAAGACTCACAAAATCAAATAAAAAAGTTAAGTCAAAAGTGATCCTGTGCGTAAGTGACTATACAATGAGACCAGCCACTAGCACAAAGATGCTGCACCGACGAACTGCTTAGGCCATGCAGATTTGTTTACATGCACTGAAGAAACTAGTTCCCAAATTATTAATGTAATTAATTAATTATAAATTATCTTTATGGGGAGCCTTGGGAGCCCTTTCGTAAGTACAGAATGCCATAAAGTCAGGTCATCCATAACCCAGGGACTGCCTGAACTCAAATCATTGGATCAATTTCAGCTAACAGTATGAAAAAAGATAGCATATGAAATTTCTGGTTTTAGAGACTACCAATATCTCTATTCAAGAGCAACAAACTGAGGACTGTTCTACTTAGCAAGAATAAATTTGCAATTATGTGAACTACACATGCTGCAACATAAAGTATAAATTTAATATAATTTTTATATTTGCTTTATAACAATGCTATACACTCTGATAACTTAGTGCAATTTCGAGATCTAGAACCAAATGTCCACATAACAAATTTATTGGTAAAAGCCGTTTATAATTTCCTTCTGTAATATTGAATACCTTGATGAGAAAACAAGTTACTTCCTTAATATGTGCAACCTAACCTAACTGTAATTTTAATATCACATATAGATTTCACAAAGATCCTTATATATCCTGTAATATATGTGCATATGCATATAAAACATTACTAAAATTTACCATCAGTCCATCCTCTATATGAGTGACTAATCTTTATAACAAAAAGTATTGTTTTCTATAATGGAGTATAAACTATAATAGTTTATACTCCATAAACCATGGAGTTTGAAGGGGGTAGGGTTGATATTTTATGTATATACATATTCTACATTACAATGACCATCTGATAAAGAACAGATTTTTATAGAAATATGAACCACTGTTTCATATTATGGTTTTCCTCTGCTTTATTAAAGGAACTTACTCAGTTTTTAAATTTTCATTTCTTATTTGGGGCTCACAAGAAACTCCTCTACTGACTTGATATATTTTTAATACAGCTCTTCTGTATTTCTTGAACCTTATGAAATTACTACAGAATTACTTATTGGGGCTGTAATGATTTTAAAGAGACATCTTCTGGTTAAGGAAAAGATATTTTTCAAGATACATAAGAATTTTTTTAAAATTTTATATATGTCATTACTTCTTTATGTACTAAAGGAAAGTATTTTAGCTAAGTAAAAGATGCTCCTTCCTCATTTTGCCTGCAGGGTAAATTTGCCTGCAGGTGATTAGATACATAGAGAAGAAAGGAGGACTGCTGGAGTATCAATAGTTCTTAACAAAAAACTTTTTCAGATCGCTTTATTCTATATCAGATCAAATTCCATAAATCTAAGTTAACATACTAAGTTCTATCATAAAATCTCCAACATTAACATGTAAAGAACATTTTATGAAACTCTGGACTTACAGTATGCTAAGTGACACCAAGTATTAACAGTCTTGAGAAAGAACTATAAAATTATGCAAGAATAATCACTGGACTGCTGTTTTCCAGAAATGTGAAACAATTAATAATTATTATGCGTTGTACTACAGGGACAACAGATACACTGTAACACGCTCCTCCACATCCTATTTAATATTTGACAATTTAAGAAATTCATTATTTTTACTACCTAACCCAGAAAGCTACAGTACTACTGTAAAGCTGACCTCTGTGACCCAACACAAACTATATTTTGGGGGGAGCCCAAGTAGGGGAGCCTTGCTTCTTTCAGCAGTTAGCATCTAAAAAATTGAGAATATATCTTAACTCAAGGTACACATAACTAGTTTGTATTTACATGGTGCTTCCATGGTGATTTTATAATATGACAACTGACTTGACAAACTCCCTAGAATCCCAACTACACAGAAGAGCAAATTTTTAAGTTCCAAATGTGATTCTACATTCATGTGTACAGTATAGTAATACATAGTAGTATCGGAGATGTAGGATGCAGTGGTAAGTCAATTTCAAATTACATTCAAAACTGCTTATATACCTCCCCCCTTTTGATTACTGTTTTTAATAGTGTTAATAAATTACAAGAGTATTATATTAATCCAATTAGAATTTTCTAAGGTCCCACTTCTGGTAAAGATAATAAGAAATGAAATGGCACACATGAAGAGAGCATTAAGATATGGACGAGCAACCACTTAGAGTAAGTTTCTCAATAACTGACAGTTGATAATAACACCTTAAATTCAATGTATTCACCTTAACTCTTGATGACTTTCTAGATCCTTCACGAAAGGCCTAAAATAAATATAGAATTTTGAGTTAGTTTTCTGAAAAAACTGGAGATAATTATTATTTCATAATCAAATGGTTCATTGAAGCTTTTTACTGAGGTGTCATATTTGCAAAAACCAATAAAGCCAAAATTAGGAATATGTTTATATAAATAAAGGTATCTATTAGAATATAGAATACTATTATTTAAAAAACAGAATGTAGCCAGGCGTGGTGGCGCACACCTTGTAGTCCCAGCTACTCAAGAGGCTGAGGCAGGAGGATCGCTTGAGCCCAGGAGTTCGAAGTTGTAAATGCGCTATGATCGTGCCAATGAATAGCCACTGTACTCCAGCCTGGGCAACATAGTGAGATCCTGTCTCTTTAAAAAATAAATAAACAGAATGCAGACTATGTAGAATATAAAAATCTGTATGTAATATGATGCCAAGACAAAAATTTCTAAATACTCCATGTGTTCAATATTACAACCATGGAAAAACATTTATGATAAAAACTGGTAAGGTATTAAAATATTATAGTTTTGTTGAAGCAATGAGACATGTTTCAGGAGGAGGTAAAATGTTATTACTTTAATTCTCTAAGCAACTACCAGATAATATTTGAACCCTTAATGGGCTTAAGAAATGAAAACTGTGGTAAACAGCTATATTTATTCAGTAAGTATGTACTGAGAGCCCACTAATCTGCCAGATCCTGAAAAAGGTATTTAAGACTTTATTCCTCTCCCTCCCAAAAGTGTAAACTCTCTGTTTAGAGAGACTAATGAAAACCTAGAGCTGGCAATACAGATCCAAATATTTAAGTGCCAAATATGTACATAGACATTATGTTAGAAGAGACCAAGATTTTTTTAAAAGAAGGCAAAAGAACTTTATGTAAAACATGAGGGGGAAAAAACTAGATGTACTATGTAAAACAGATGGGCAAGTAAAAGGAATATAATCCTGCTAGTACAAAAAACTATGAAGGAAGGCACAAGAATTTCGTCAAATTCAAGAAAAAACTAATATATCACTTTTACCTACTGAAAAGCAGTATAAGAGATTTATTAAACAATATCAAATTAGGTCATGGGAGCCTTATTTAAAAAGTCAGATTTTATAATTCTGACTTAAATACTGTATGCTCTTCATTATGAATAAACAATCCCTAGAATATTTCTGAGCAGAGAAGAGATATAAGAATGACATTTACAGGAAATCTGATAACCAAAGGCAGAATGAAGAAGGAAGAGGATAAAGAGAAATCAAAGATGATAAGAAGATATTACTGTATTACTATAAGGTAGTAAGGGCTTAGACTAAGGTTGCCACAGCAAAAAGAATGGAAAAATATGTATCAGCTCAAGTGAGGTAGCTCACGCCTGTAATCCTAGGTAGAGGCGGGAGGATTACTTGAGGCCAGGAGTTGGAGACCAGCTGGTGCAAGAGCAAGACCCTGTCTCTACAAAAAATAGAAAGATTAGCGGGGCATGGAGACACACGCCTGTAGTCGCAGCTACTCTGAAGGCTGAGGCAGGAGGATCACTTGAGCCCAGGAGTTTGAGGCTGCAGTAAGCTATAGTTGTACCATTGCACTCTAGCCTGGGTGACAGAGTGAGACCCTGTCTAAAAAAAAAAAAAAAAAAAGTATACAGAAGACATTCAAAGTAAATATCAATAGAGCTTTTGAGAATAAATCTGGATGTCAAAGACTAAAGATGACTTATAGATTTTAGAGCCTGGGTAATGGCTGTGCTGCTGAAAAAAAATTTAAAGCATGGTCAAGGAGATACAAGTTTGGTTTAAACAGGAAACACTGAAAGAAAAATAATAGAACATTCATAAGTAATATTTGTTGACAATGGTTTTATGAACTAAAACAAAGTTGAAAAAATTCTTATCAAGTTAAAAATCAGAAAATATTACTTTAAAAGTCCTATTATACAGGGTCACAATACATAATCCATGTCTTTTAATTCTTTATTCTGCGTTATTAATAGTGTTAATCATATCAAAGTCTTGAATTGCTAAAGCACCACCTATACCTTAATAGTTTTATGAATATTTAAAAATTGTCATTGCCCAGAATATTATTGCTAACTCCATTCACATTTTCAACAATTAGCCATGTAGCAGGCTGAATATAAAACAAAACTTGTATCCTTTTGCTGCATCTTTTATATTACATATTGCCCTAAATAATAGTAAAAATTTAACAGAACAGTGGAAACAGCCATTTTTTATGCCCATTTCCTTGATTCTTTTCCCCCCTCTAATCCCTGTCAAGTATTATTATTATTACTATTCTTTATTAGAGACAGAGTCTGGCTCTGTCGCCCAGGCTAGACTGCAGTGGCATGATCATAGCTCACTACAACCTTGAACTCCTGGGCTCAAGCGATCCTCATGCCTCACCCTCTACAGTAGCTAGGACTACAGGCACATGCCACCATGCTTGGCTAATTTTTAAAAAAAATTTTTGTAGAGATGGGGTCTTGATTATGTTGCTCAGACTGGTCTCGAACTCCTGGCCTAAAGTGATCCTTCTGGCTCAGCCTCCCAAAGTCCTTGGATTATACAGGCCAGAGCCTCCATGCCCAGGCCCTGTCAAATATTATTAACTTAATACCAGAGAAAATCCCTTCCTTTTAAAATACACAGCAATATTCTGAAATAAATATGACACAAAGACCCAGGGTTGATTCATTTCAAATACCCAAAAGTCATTCCAGCGATAGAAAATGCAGAATCTATGCTTTATTCGAAAACAGATTTAAATGAAACCAAATGACCTAAAACAGAAATATACAAGGTAAAGTTTCCATGTTAACTTTTACATAACAATCAAAAAGAAAATCATAATTTGAAAGCAGTAGATAAAAAGGTGAGTCAACATCTATATGTGAGCTCCTAAATTGTAAAAGGTATGCAGAAGACAATCTCTCTTCATGTAAATAACAATCTACCAAAGATGAGGAAAATAACAAAGCAAAATGTGCTTAAGTGTTAAGTGCCTTGATGGAATGCAAAGAAAGAAGATCGTGTTTGGTAAGAGAGAAGCAAATTTCATGGAGGAAGCTGTGCTTGAAATGGGCCTCAAAATATATAGTAAGACTTTAAAAGATAAAGATGGAAAAGAGAATATTCCAAATGATGAAGGAAACAGCAGAAGCAAAAATTACATGTACACAAAGTCCAAGTACAATGTAGTAACAGTAAGTCAAGTAGACAAGTAACAGAAAAGCAGAGGGACACAGACGTGACAACTGCTAGAGATAGTTAAGCTTCAATAGGGAGGTGAAATTAGAAAATGAAAATGTATTTTAAACTATATGTTGCCTACTTAAATAACCAAATATATCATGCGGAATTACTCAAAGATTAAAAAAAGCTTTATTTTGAAGCCTTAATTTCATATCTAGGTATATTTACTCCATTATATAGCACTACTGCCATTATTGAAAGTATTTTTTACCTTAAATCTTCATTAGCAATTATAACAAATTTAATGAAAAGTTAGCTTATGAACAGTTTTCTGTCATCAGATCCTAGGAATAATTCATCACATAAAATTTAAGTGAAAAAAAAATCTATGTGGTAAGAAATTCAATAAATAGGGAGCCTTGTTAAAATGATTAAATGTGATTCAAATAGAGAACTATAAATAATCACTGCTTCTTTACTTGTTAATAATTTATTGAAAATTTAGGACCGTTATTTCTGTCTTCTAAAACAGCAATCTCTTCTATTTTAGCTTTTGCATTTCTATGACTAGTCTCATTAAATAATTTCAAAGCAGTTTGCAGAGTTTCTTCTTTTGCTTCAATCTTTAAAATGCATTAAAATTTTAAAATGCATTTCATTGTTTAAAATTAACAAAAAAAAATTTTGCTAGATATCCTGCCACCTTTTTTAACTACTACCCATTACTCTCACTTCTGTCTTTCCTACAAAACTCAGCTATCTACTATCCTATCTACTCAACTTAAACCAAGCAATAACGTACTTTTTTACATTTTGAAATGTTTTGTTCTTTCTCCCCACTTTTTTTCCTTCTTTTATCATTAACCTTGGAAACTCTTGAAGCAGTTAAAGTAATCGATGTTGGAGTATGCTGAAATGCAGTATATAATTCCACAGGAACCTCATCACCACTCTCAGTTGCACTGGTATCACCATCTTCAAAGGCAAAATAAAAATTACTGCACATGTAATACTTCTATTTCAAACAATGAAATAAAACAACATTCCACATGACAAAGTGTCATCTCCATCTTTCTAAAGAATGAACACATTTTTTCACCTCACTCATAATAATAAGATACATTTAAATGTAAACTACAAATATCATTTCTCACACATTAAACTAGAAAGGTTCCAAAAGTCTGACAACATACTCTGGTGTTTTAACTAGGGCAACAGGCACTCTCATACACTACCAGTGAAAATTCAGAAAGGGGGGAATTTAGCCATATCTAGCAAAATCATGTTAATATACGTATTTACCCCTCTGACCCAGCCATCACATTTCCAGGGATCTAGTCAAAGATAAAACAGCAAAGTACAAAAAATCTTATGCCACCAGAGGGTTCTGTTCAGGGTACTGCCTTTAATAACAAAAACAAAACAATAAAATACTAGAAACAACTCAAATGTACATCAAAGAGGAATGGTTGAATAAATTATGATTATTCAAAACCAGGTGTACTGGTATCAACGTTTTAAGCCAAAATGAAAATTATGGAATATGTAATCAGAATTTAGAAAATTCTATTCCTAAAAATGAAAGAAATACTATTCCATGTGATAAACTAGTGGATCACCATCTTTCTAAATAAACATATTTTATTCCTTTAAACCTATAGGTTACCTATGTGTAGAAAAATTATAGATAATTTAAATTTTCTATTTATTTTCCTCTAGTTTCCATTATTTCCTAAATTAAATATATACTTATTGTGTAATCTATAAAAAAGATTTAAAATCTATACCAGAGACTGCAAATTACATATACAATCAGCATTCATCAATAAGGTGTTTTTATCTAACTAAAAATATGCAGATCGCTTATTCTCTCAGTCATACTAGTTTTAATTTAGCATAGGTCCTTTTTACCCACCTGACATATTTTCCCTTTTCCGGCGTTGTAGTAGCACTGCCCTCTCTTTATCCAAACTCCTACATTAAAATATTAACATGATTATTTATCAAACTTTCATAAATTTAGATATGAAGCAGATCTATTTTAAATGTGATAAATTTTATAATTTCTTTAATGTTCTTAGTGAAAAACCTAGTATAAAATATATACAACATCCTTTGCCTTATGGTTTAGATATAATCTAGTAGTAGCAATAGATGCCAAGTAGTGACTCCATTTAACCCTATGATAATTTTTGGCTGGGCACAGTGGGCTCACACCTATAATCCCAACACTTTGGAGGCCAAGGTGGGAGGACTGCTTGAGGCCAGGAATTTGAGACCAGCCTGGACAACTTAGCGAGACCCTGTCCCTACAAAAAATGAAAAAAAAAATTAGCTAGGTGTAGTGGTGTGTGCCTGTAGTCCCCATTGGGAGGCTGAGGCAGGAGAATTGCCTCAACCCAGGAGTTTCAGGCTGCAGTGAGCTATGATCATGCCACTGCACTCCAGCCTGGTGACACAGTGAGACTTGTCTCCAAAAGAAAATAATTTTTAACTTAAGAAACATTTTTTTTCAAATTGAATATTTACAGCAGAAAGTCTGAAAAAACTGTAATTAACAATGTAATTAAAATGACAAACTAAATTTCTTAAAGTAAATGTATGACACTGAATTACAATCTATTGCATTATTACCATTCATCACTTTTGAAATAAGAAACACTGGACATGTAACAATTAAATGAAATATTTCATTAACCTCCCCCAGTCTCTACCCATGAATTACATCATCCATAGTGATCTTTTTACTTTTTCCCCCCCAACATTCTCATTGTATATACTTATTAGTCTAGAGGCCAAATAACACCAGATTATTCTTAGGAAAATAAGGGATCTAGATTAAAATGTCTAAAACTCACTAACAGACTTGCCTTAATGTTTACTAGGACATGTAATTAATTATCCAAGCATCACCAATATTTATCCTAGTTATCACAGAATCATGAACAGATCTCTCTCAACTGACTGGCACATATTCTAATTACGTACCTTCCAATGGTCAGCTTTTAACCAACTCTCACTGAATTAATCAAGAGATATTCACCCCATCAAAAAGTATCTGGCAAAAGGCTAATAACTAGTAACTATCATAAAGTGAAACAAAACCAAATAGAAAAACCTCACTCGCAATAAAAGAAATACAAAATGTAACTACATTGAGATTTTCTTTTCTATCCTAATTAAACTGACAAAAACCCATGTCTGTCAAACACTATTGTAAGGCTTGGGAACACAGGAATGCTTATCCATTACTGGTTGCAATTCAAAACTGCACAGCTCCTACTAGAGGGGAATTTAGCAATATCTGACAAAATTTTACATACATATTTGTCCTTTTACTTAACAAACTGACTTCTGTTTGTAATAACAAAAGACCAGAACCAACTCAGATGTCCACCCACTGGGACTGACTGAATAAACTAGAGTACATAAAGAAAATAGAATACGTTGAAGCTGTAGAAAGAAATGTGTCAATCTCCATTATACTACCAGGAAGTGATCTTCAGTATATATTTTTAAGAGGAAAAAAAAATGTGTCAAAGGCATTGTATAATATGCTACTGCTTACCTAAATAAGGAGGGAAACACAAATAAATAGACACATATCTGCATATAATAAAACAAGCAATGGAAGGAAAAATAATTTTTTAAAAATTATTACTTCTGTGGCATAAGGAACACGGATAGAAGTTAGACTTATGTGAATATACCTTGTTTTATACATTTGACTTTAGAAGGACAGAACTACTTCTTATGTAATTATAAAGTACCTAATTGTAAAAGTAAATAAAATATAAAAAGCAGGTCTTAAAAAATCAAAAATAACTGATTACTTCTAAATTTCTGGCAGGATAAAATGGTATAGCCATTCTGGGAAACAATGTGACAACTTCTTATAAATCTACACATTACATCTACCACACAACCAAGCCATTGAACTCTTCAGCATTTATACCAGAGGAAAAAGAAATTTAGGTTCTCAAAAAAACCTGTACATCATTGTTCACGGTAAGTTTATTTGTAACAGTCACAAAAGTGGAAGCAATCCAAATGGTCTTCGATAGGTAAATAGTTAAACAAAACTGTGGTACATACATGCCATGAAATACTACTCAACAATAAAAAAGAATGAAATAGTGATACATGCAACAAATTGAATGGCTCTCAGGAGATTATGGTAAATGAAAAAGCCAATCCCAAAATGTAACATACTGGGTCATATATATACATATATATATGATTCCATTTATAGAACATTCTGGACATGACAAAATTATAGAAGTGAATTCTAGATTAATGATTGCTAAAGTACAGGGCTGGGAGGTGGGAGGTGGGTATGGCATCAGGAGATATCCTTGTGGTAATAGAAAATGTTCTATAACTTGACTATTATAAATATCAACATCCTAGTTGTGATATCATACTAATAGTTTTTTAAGATATTACCGCTGGAGGAAACTAGGTAAAGGATACACCTGATCTCTCTGCATTATTTCAAAACTGCACGTGAATCTAAAATTAACTCAAAAAGTTTCATTTTAAAAAATCAAAAAGAAAACCAGTAGTGTGTATCCAGTTGGAGTAATAACCAAACAGTAAAACTATTTCGAGGGACTTTAAACCCAATAAATTGACTATAAATCCTTTGTTGGATTTATATTGTACATAACCTATAGGGAAAACATTTCTAAACTGCTTTATATAATCATATTGTTGATGCTACTGTTGGTATTGTTACTCTGAGATTGTTGTATTCTTCTGTGAGATTAAGCGATTGAGTAATTATATGATGTTCTAATTACATTATTCTGGTGTTGTTGCAAACTAGGATAAAAAAGATATAGATACAATATAGAAACGGTTAAATAAGAACTTGTATTCCTAAATTTGAACTGCTATTATCAGTATAAACTCATGTATTTTATCTTAAAAATAAACAAACAGAACATACTTCCTAACTTTGTCTACTAAAAAGAATAGGGATAGTGAGCAATCTAGTAGGAAGGAGCATGACTAGCCCCGCAATTCTGGTCTTGAAAGTCAATTCTGACTTTGGGGCACAGAAGCATAAGATAAGCCTGAGACATCTTGTCATATCAGATAGCAAAGAAGCTATCAAGGTCTACTAGGGTACTGTCAAAAAGACTTCAAAACCAACTTGAAGAAAACCAACTTGGCCGAAAATGGGATGAAATTTAAGCATAAATAAGGATGATAACTGCAAGAGGCTAATATCCACTACCTTTAAATTCATGAGTTCATGATAACTCTTAAAATTTTTTCATTACTCTGAAAACTGGTAAATATAAGCTAAGAATCAACAAGCATTTATTCTACCTTTCCTCACTGAAATATATCTTAAGAGAACTGAACAGTTAATATGAGAAAGTTTGTTCCCATAGAAATATTCCAGCTAATAAGTGATGAACAATAGAATTAACACATCACTAATTTGAAACGTTAATAAATTAATGGATCTAAGGACTATCAACAACTCCCATCATAGAGACAACCAGATATCACAGGATAGAAAAACAGAGTTTATGAAAATAGTCCTACAAGATGGACACACTTATAACATTGATTCAGACTGTACAAAAGCAAGACATGTAACCAAAACATTTGTATCCCCATAATATTCTGAAATAAAAAAATAAAAATACAATTAAAAAAAAATGAAAGTAGTCCTCCAAAAAAAATTGAACTTAAATCTGATCAAGCCTATAGATAAATACACCTTTTCACAGAAATACAGAGGAAACTGTAAAATCATGAGATTGAAACTGGCAAAATTCATCAGGACAAAAAACCGAATTCCTTAAACATACTGCAAAGGTGACCAGGGGTGGGGAGAGAGGAATAGGTTCAGATTACGAGAGACTTAAGAGATGTATATCAATCAATCAGTATTACAATAGTGGTTAGAAGAGCCAGAGATTTTGTTGCATGCACAATAATAGTTTTGTGGTTATTTTTTCTTTTCAGATATATACATAAATACATATATAATTAAATATATATGGGTGAAATAATATAGCATCTGTAATTTGCCTAAAAATACTATGTAAGGGGAAAAGAAATACATGGCATCATAGATTAAAAAACATAATTACTGAAGCAGGCTGGTGGAAACATGGGTTCATTATACTGTTACTTTTATGTAAGTTTGAAATGTCCACAATAAAAAAATTAAAAAAAAAAAAATAGGGGAACAAAATATACTGAAAATAGGAAGAATGACAGACCTACCAAATTCTGTAACCAAGGGAGTGCTCTTCTAGTAACTCTTCAAACATAATGCATCCCAGTGAAAAAAGATGCCATCACTTAGAAGATGCACTATTATTTTATGCATCGTTAATAAAGTAAAAACCCTAAAAAGTAAACCCTGACACACTATCAATGAAAAGAATCGTCCTGATTTTAGAGACAGAATACAAAAATAATAATAAACATAAAAATGGAAAAGTACATCATAAAATTGATAAAATACAATGATTCATTAACACTTTAATCTAGAATTCATAAATAAATTTCTGTTAACTAAATATTAACTCAGTAAAATTACTGGCAATTTTATCGGATATGTGAAACTTACCTAGGCTGACAACGTTCACATAGATATGTATCGGGAATATGCTGTCTGTCAATCCCCATGCAGTCAATATGTTGCCAAACACTTGAAAAAGAAAACAAAAACAGAACACATATATTATTAAAACCATTCTTAATTAAGATTTCATATTCCATTTAACTGTCACTTAGTAAGTGCCTATTGTGAGCTTAGCACTCTAAAAGGTGCTGTAATTCACAGAAATGTGTCTTCAGGAAAAACAAGAGAACAAATACAAGATACACAAGTTTTTAAAGCAAATACAATTTTAAAATACAAAAGGTATAGGCTACAAACATTATTAGACATCACAAAATGGAGATGTCCATATTACTTGGAGTTAATGGGAAAAGCTTCTTAGAGAATAATGCACTTGAACAGAACCTCATTTAGGGAATAGGAAAAAAAGGCATCACTGTAGCAATGTTCACGAATTGCTCACACCTATAATCCTGTGGCTCACACCTATAATCCTAGCAGTTTGACAGGCTGAGGTAGGAGGATTGCTTGAGGTCAGGAGTTCAGGACCAGCCTCAGTAAGAGTGAGACTTCATCTCTACAAAAAATAGAAAAATTAGCCAGGCATAGCAATGCACACCTGTAGTCTCAGCTACTCGGGAGGCTGAGGCAGGAGAATCACTTGAGCCCAGGATTTTGAGGTTGCAGTGAGCTATAATGATGCCACGGCACTCTAGCCTGGGTGACAAAACAAGACTCTGTCTCAAAAAAAAAAAAAAAAGACAGAGAAAGTGGCCACAAGGAGGTCAATATGTATGAAGTCAATATTCATTTTGAGAAACAGAGGGGAATAAAATTGGATCAGTGAAGTGTAGTGTCAGATTATGCAGGACTTGGATGTGTGTAGATTTCCTCTGTCAATAGGTAATAATTAGAGGTGCTGTGGTGGCATACAGTATTAATTCAAAAAAGTTAAGAAATTAGAAGCAGAAAAAACAACTAAAGAGGCTTTTCCAACATTCCAGACTTGAGTTAAAGAAGGACAGAACCAGAATAATAGCAGGTAAAAAAGAAGTTAAAGAACACAAGAGGGCTTAGATGAGGACAGAGATTAAACCTAATTACTTTTAATGAAATACATGGACAAAAGCTTGAGGCAAACTTTTCAATTTATTATTATTGTATTATTTTATTGCCAAGACTTTAATTTGTCTAAAGTCAATATATACACTTGTTTCCCAAAACGGTCTTAACTACGCTTTACAAAATAAGTAGCCACTTCAAATATGTAAGTACAGTAGTCCCCTGCCATCCACAGTCTCACTTTCTGTGGTTTCAGTTATCCATGGTCAATTACAGTCTGAAAATATTAAGATATTTTAACAGAGAAAGAGAGAGAGACACCACATCCATATAACTTTTATTACGGTATATTGTTGTAACTGTTCTATCTTATTAATTATTGTTGTTAATCTCTTACGGTGCCTAATTTATAAATTAAACTGCATCATAGGTATTTATGTATAGGAAAAAACATCGTAAAAAAAAAAAAATATATATATATATACATATATATATCCACCCCCCCCCAGCATTATCCACAGTTTCAAGAATCTACTGGAGGACTTGGGACATATACTCCGCAGGTAAGGGGGATAACTGTACTAAACTTACTGCTATTGTATTGTTCTTTACTTTTCAATTAAGAATGTTGGGGCAAGAACTGATAGAATGTGGAAAGTAATAGAATATATATCAAAGAAGTAAAAAAAAAGAAAAAGAAAAGTAGGGCAAATGACAATAAGGGTTAGAATAACAAAATAAGTTAAATTTGTGGGCTAAGTAATGATGTCACACAGACAATAGAAGAAACAAAGTTAGAAAAATGAATAATTACAACCATAGATGTCAGACTTGAAAGAGATAAATATGGGCAGTAGGAACATACAAAACATAAAGAAGCAGTATAAAGTAAGAATAAAAAGAAAAAAGATTAAGCCCTGAAAAATACTACAGGTTGAGCAATAGAAAAATAGAATACCAGAAAATAGATTAATAACGAAAAGCAGCTACTCAGAAGCAAATACCTTGAATAATACAGAAACTGCAAAATAGTACTTAAGGAATTTGTAGATGGATATAAAAAAGCCTAATGACAATTTCACTATTCTCTAAGAGATAACTATATATTATATATAGATCACTGCAATTAAATCAAAAAGAAAGCATTGCTAAGATTATACATTACAATAAAATAAAAACATTTCCAAATTGTATGTAATTTATCACATTAGACAAGGTCAGCTAAGAGAAAGCTCTTTTATTTGATTGGTTACAGTACGATTCGACATTTTCTATTATGAGGAAAGCAATGCATTACTGAAGTTATTTTTTAGTTTTTATTTTATCAATTTTTTTCCTGGTTAGTCTGTCACGTCTGCATATTTTTTAGTTTTTAAATCTACCTCCTGATAAATTTACTGAAGTCATTACTCATGGTAATGAGAATTTATTTTTAAATATGAAAAGATACAATATGTTATTATTAAAATATACTCAGAGTATTAATATTACAACTTTCCATAAAAATATCAAATTTCACATTCCACTGAGCACTTTAATTTCCCACTTTTTGGCAAAAAAAAATGAACTTTTTAAAATATAATCCTAACTGTATGTTTTTATCAATAATATCCAACTCCTAATCACTTAATCTAATAGATGAGAACAACAGTACAAATAATGCAACGTAATTTATGTCTCTAGGATTGATTTTTATACTCATATTCAAATATGTGTGAATGCCATACTACTGCACATCAAATAATGAAGCTATGCCATAAGGCCCAGACTCAGGAAATTCTGTAAAACTATCAAACTTTCTTGTGTTCTACAATGCCCTAATTAAATACTGTCTGCTCCCCACCCTATGCAAGGGATAAACTCAGTAGCAAGGGATAAACTCAGTAACTTTCAGGCTGAAATCCTGCTATTCCCTCTCCATCCCCCCAAATCCCTCCCATCAAAAAAACAAAAACAAAACAAAACACCCAAAACCAAACAAAAAAATAAACAAAAACAAAAAAAACCAGTCAAAAACCAAAAATGAAACAAAACCCCACTTTCTGTCCCAATCACACCTTCTCTAGGGGAGGAGGCCTTTCTTGGTAGTTGAACCAGGGTTGGGGGAGGGGAGACTGTGGTTCTGGTTCAAGGAGACTCCAGAGTGCTGCAAGGTTCAAGTCAAAAGGAGGTGAGAGAGTCAGGTCAAACAAGCATCATTCAAAATGTTTAATTCCCCCAAACTGGAAAATCACAGTTGACTATATAGCACAATTCCAAAGGAAACACAAAGGACTCTCTACTCTCATTTCTATCTTGTATACTACTATTTTATTACTATTAAACTAAGGGAAAAGAGAGATGTGGTCCTACACGAATAAAGTTCAGAAAGGATTGCCTGTAACTCGGTTAACAATAAGGATTTCTAATAAAATCTTTTTTCACAAAGGGGCTTTTTCTATGAATAAAATAAACTGCATCAATAGTAGCAGAAGTCCTACTTAAAATAAACATTCATTAATTCTTCAAGTGCTTTATCTTTTCCAACATTGACAAAAGTTAGCAGCATTCAAGAAAAATAAATTAATGGTGTGAAATATTTTACCTGCATTTGTCACAACAGATCATGTATCCATCATCATGTGTAAAACCACATATGCACCTGGTTACATCAGTACCATAACTTCCATCCTCAGATGTGCTGATTGTAGTAGCACTGGAAGTTTCATCAAAATTAGGAGTGGTAAATATGCCTACTTCATTTTTGCTAATAAGAACTGATGGAGGAGGGGAAGCCGGAGGTGTTGGAGGAGGACGAGCACCATAATTATGGTCCTGGATAATTGAACACAAACACAGCACGATATTATTTAATTTCAACAATGATATGAACTAAGCAACTTAAATAAAATTCAACCTTGAATTTGAATACTCAAGAGATATGAGAATGGCTCATTTCTTCCTTAAATACCACTAAAATAAGGACAGATGTTAAACCCCAGTAGTAAGTGAATATATCTATTCATAAGGTGAAGGTGGTCACTTTCACATCTAAACCTCATTCCCTTCCCACCAAATCAGAAGATATCTTCACAGTCCTATGGTCACATAGCTCCACCTTCAAGATGAAAGCAGGTGCAAGATGTTAGAATAGAGGTAAATAAATAAATAAATAAATAACACTCAGGAATATGGAGGCTAAAGAATAACAAAAACAACAAAGGCATATTATCGCTATAAGATATATATCATTTTTCTAAAAATTTAGTAATTTTTATTCTGGTAGTAAAAATTTCTCATAATTGTATCTTCATAATAACAAAGGTGTCCAGTTCTGCAACTATGTTTGAATCCAAACACTGCTTCTTACTAGCTATGCAATATTGAATAAGTTAAATTAGATAAGCTTTCATTTTTCTGCACTATGAAACAGAGAAGAAAACAATATGGTTGTTTTTGAGGATTAAATGAGATAAAATAAGTAAATACACTTAGCAGAGACTCTCAAATATAACAAGTTTTCAATAAATGGTTACTATATAAATTATTACATAAATTACTATATACATAATTCAGAATTAAGAGTAGACAGTGCAACAAACCTTAACTACAGTCTTTTGATGGAGGGTAAAGAAATATAACATCAAACTATTAACAACATAAATTGGAAAATAATAAGAGTTTCTTAAACAATATAGTAAGATTAATGAAAAATTAAACTATAAATTATATACCTAATTATATAGTATAAAACAAATATGCTTTTTAAATATGAAGTTTTAAGTACAATACCATACATATCTACTTTCAACCTTTAAATTTTAAAAATATCCTCCCAGAGAAATGTTTGACACTTACCGCATAGGGCAAACCAATGTAACTATGTGAATGATGAGAGCTGCTGGTATATAACTGGTGGGGATAACTGTTGGATTTCTCAACTACCACAGGGCTAGCTTCTACGGATTCTGGTCTGGGGGGAAAAAAGTTGCATCAAAGAGAATTCCATTCATTTTTGTCTTTTAATCAATTAAAAATAAGTACTTACACTAAAATATTGGCTATATAATGTCTATATATAGTAGGCAGACACACTGTACATATATCCTATCTAGATTCTGTGTCATGACAAAACTTTTGTTTAAATAAATGTCCCACTCCAAATTCAAATACAGTTTCCCTCTCTACCATTAAAAAAAAAATTACTAAAGACCAAACATTATTAACTATAGCCAGTAGCACTGGAAACATTAAACAAAGGGGTGCAGAGAAGTGGTAGATATAATTTAAACAGGACTAAGGATACACTGAATCTATATGGACCTCAACTTGAATGTGAAGTATGCTTTTCAATGTTCAAAACTATAGGTATGTGTTGAGTGTGCCTAGATATAATAGAGTCTTGGAAATGTCAATAAAGTTAGAGAATAGGAAACCTCTCAATGAACCAGGATTTATACCTGAAAAAAATGAAAAATAAGCAGCAACCTGTAGTAAGATCAGCAGTTCCGGTACAGTAACAGTTAAGTGACGGTGACTAACCAACTACTGATAAAACAATTTGCCCACTATAGCTGACCTGTAAGTTTCCTGACCTAGCATTTTACATATTTTAGGTCATTAAATATGAAATGTCCCATTGTGAATCAGAAGTGTAGTTTATTATATCTCAAACAAGAAGCAGTACAATTAATCAAAGTGTATGCCTGAACTATCGACACAGTTTTGCCATCTTAACAGTAGTTTGTTTATGCCAGCAGCGAAGAAGCATGGAGAGAGAGCGGTGATGAAATTACCAAAGGTGTTCTCCAGAGCTTGCTGAGAATTGAATATTTTTCCTTGCAAGAAGTGATCTAAAGTCTGGAAGAAGCAGCAGTCAGTTGGTGCAAGGTTTGGTGAATACAATGGATGACAGAGTGTTTCTGAGTCCAGTTTCTGTAGTCTGAGCAGTATTCTTTGTGTGATGTGGTTGAGCGTTGTCTTTCAAGAGGATTGGCCTATCTCTATCTACTGAACAATCTCAGTTGCTTAATTGCAAGCATCCTCATCGTTTCATCCAAGTGGTTGCAGTAGACATCTGCTGTAATTAATTGACCAGGTTTCATGAAACTGTAGTGGATAATACCAGTGCTAGACCACAAAACAGACTCCATTAGCTTTTTTTGATGAATATTCATTCAGTTTTGGACTATGTTTTGGCACTTTATCTTTATTCAACCACTGTGGCAAATGCTTGCAATTGTCAAAAAGAATCCATTTTTCATCACACATAACAACACAGTGTAGAAATGGTTCGCCCTTATGTCGTGACAACAAAGAAAGGCAAGCTTCGAGATGATTTGTCTTATGACACTCATTTAACTCAAGCAGAATCCATCTATACAGCTTCTTTACCTTGCTGATTTGTTTCAAACAGTTCAATGTGTTGGAATAGTAACATAAATCTTGCTGCTAAATTCACACACAGTCTGAGATACATTCAATTCCACTACAGCTTTCAGCCCATCATTATCCACCTTGGTCTCAGGTCACCCACATGGCTCATTTTCAAGATTAAAATCACCAAAATGAACTTCTCAAATCATCCATGTACTGTGTGTCCATTAGCCACATCGTTCCCAAACACTTTGTTGATATTTCAAGCTGTCTGTGCTGCACTGATTCCACGAAGGAACTCATATTAGAAAATAACACGAATTTTTGACTTATTCATGGTTTCACAAAAATTGCTCTAAAAAAAAATTTAAAAGATAATCACAAGCCAAAACGTGCGTTTGCAAGACTGAGGATGTACCTTCACAGGAAATACAAAACAAGAAGTGTCAAAGTGAAATGTGAAAGAGACCAACTGTCAAACTTGGTACTTTAGGAAACTGGACATTTCATACTTAATAACCTATACATTGCTTTCCCAACTTCTTTATTCATACTAATCCTTCTGAGGCCACTTTGGCTAACTCCTATTGATCAATGAGGCAGTTAGGTTGCTTACACTAAAATTAATCTCTTCCTTTAACATATACAACAACATGATTTATTTCTGTGCCTATATTTCACAATACTATAATCACCAATTGAAATAATTTTTTCATGACAACCCTATCCTACCTCTTATTCAAAACTTTCCCTTAGAGTTTAGTATTATTTGTACTATTAATGATTTAAGACTTCTTAATGGCTACACTCTAATTGGTCATGAGACTTGGCAGCATAAAAAGCAATTTTTATAGTCAATTGCTTCTTAAAGTCTCAGTTTAGCTCTAAGTGACTGCTGTTTGAGCCCAGTTTGCCAGAATCAGCAAAAAGAGATAAAAACTGAGGTTATCAAATGGTTCTGAAGGAGATTACAAAAAGAGGAGTCTCTAACATGTTTTGAATACAGTGATGCTTTGCTTAAATACAGTGATGCTTTGCTTAATGACAGGGATTTGTTCTGACAATAGGCGATTTCACTGTTGTGCAAACATGATACAGTGTACTTACACAAACCTAGATGGTATAGCCTACCACATACCTAGGCTATAAGGTATAGCCTATTGCTCCCAGGCTACAAACCTATACAGCATGATACTATATGGAATACCATCAGCAACTGTAACACAATGATAAGTAACTGCATATCTAAACATAGAAAAGGTAAGATTCAAAGTATGGTATAAAAGATAAAAAATGGTACACCTGTATAGAGCAGCTCCAATATAATCTTATGGACCACCATTTTATATGGGGGTTCATCATTGACCAAAACACTGTTGTGCAGCACATGACTGTACTTTGAAAATAAATACTCAACCTATTATCTATGCAGTTATAGTAGGAGTTCACTGATTATTTTAAAAGAAATGTTTCTCAATTTCAAAATTAACACATGCTCATTGTATAAAATTTAAATACAGAAGTACATAAGAAAGTGAAAGACCATGTCCCCATCCAACTCCCAGACATTCCCATGTTAATACTGCCATGTATCCCCCTCTAAATTTTCCTAAGCATAAATGTATCTATACAATTTTTGTTTTTTTAAAACTGAAAATATACTCTATGTATTCACGATTTGCTTTTTTCCATCTTTAAATATCAATACATGTCTACCTCATTCTTGGTAATAACTGCTTATTTCATTATATGAATGTACCATAACTTACTGAACAATTTCCCTACAGGCAGACATTTACATTATTTTTATTTTTCACTATTAAAAGTATCACTGCAAATGTACATCCTCTATGTATCTTTTCTGCATACATGGTAGTAATTCCTACAGCATCAATTCGTGGAGGTGCAAATGCTGAACAAAAGGTAAATGCACAAAAAATTAATAGATACTGCCAAAATGCCTGATTACTTTATAATATTGACTCCTTTAAAATTCTTTTAAAATTACATAGAAGGAAGAAGTGGAGTTTTAGCCATGATCTACAATGCTACTATTAAAGCAGCATGCAGGAACTGAGGCCAGGGTATAAAGATTCACTCCAAGATTTAGATCAAACTCTGTAATATGTTACTAAAGGGTATAAGCATAACTGGTAATTTGGGGTAGCTAACGATCAGAAGTAAAATTAAAAAAAAAACTTTCAGTGCAAATGCAGATAAGTTTAAGCATGCAAACCAGTCAGAGATGCTCTGCATGATTTCATGATTCAAATTAAAGCTGCTGCCCTGATTAGGTGGCAATGCAAGAAAGTAAAATTAAGATGTCTTTGTGTCTAATGCTTGTACAGTAGAGCCCCCTTATCCCCATGGAATATGTTCCAAGACCCCCAGTGGATGCCTGAAACCATGAACAGTACTGAACCCAACTACCATCAATGAGAACACATTTCTGGTCATGTCTTCCACCCACAAATTGAATGCCTCTTCCATCTTAACTAAGCACTTGTCATTTACTGTGGCCATAACTTTTGCAGTTTTAGGTGCAATCACAAAATTAGCACAAATTCTTTTTCCTTCTTCACAAATTCATACACAGAAGTCATTCTTAATATGTATCTTAGCAACCCCATCATATGATTTTTTTTCTTTCTTTATTAAATCGAGAACTTTCACCTTTTCACTTAAAGGAAGCATTTCACTGCTTCTCTTTGCCATATCCGAATTGTTATCATCACTACTCTTGTACTTTGGGGTTACTTAAACCTAAGCTCTGTGATACCAAAACCATCAGTTTGATAACTAAGACAGCTAAGCAATAATGAAAGCGTAGCATATATAGCGTGGATACACTGGACAAAGGAATGATTCATGTCCCAGGTGAGACAGTACAAGATTTCATCATGATACTCAGAAGGGCACACAATTTAAAACTTATAAACTGTTATGTTTCTGGAATTTTCCATTCAATATTTTCAGACCTTGGTTGACTGTGAGTAACTGAAACCTCAGAAAGTGAAACTGTGGATGAGGGGGACTAGTGTACTTACTAAAAGTAATTTGAAAAAGAAGGTGACAATAGTTTAAAAAATTGGTTGATCTATTTTAAGGATTTTCCCAAACTATGGAATACTCCTTAATTAAAATAAAAAGAAAAACAATTTTTTTAAGGTAACAGATATTAGAATGGTTCTTTAAAAGTCCCATGGTCCTAAATATCTCAAATCTCTTCATTTTTAGGGCACAGTAAATATGAAAACAACTTGGTGACAAATATTAAAAGTCAAACATCCTCTGATCCAGTAACCCCATTTGTAGGAATGTATCCTAAGGAAATAATTCCCACTAAAGACAGAACTACAGAATTGAGATGTTCATTGTAACACTATTCATAAAACCATTAATAGAAATAGAAGCAGAAATCATTTCAATGTCCAATCAATGGAAAATGATTAATTATACTGAGCAAGCCTATTACATTTACATATGGACACTAGCCAGGCAGGAACTCACAGTAACAAACTGCTATATTTAAAGTCGTAAGAGTTCTGCTCTAAAATCTCCTAGAATGTCATTATAAAGCTTTAACAAATTTTTAAAGTACACAGACAATATGTGATAATAAATTTTTGTGTAAATAGCTGTACAGCATTCTGTTTAGCCAATTTATATATATTCACATAAATACCTAGATAATATACAGGTGTAACACTTATCATCAAATAAGAAACTATTAGCATAGTGTTTCTATAAATGATTATGTATCAAAACATAATCCATGATGCTGTGTTCATCCTATGGACAAATGAGATTTCACTTAACATAATTTTGATGTGACTTTCAATTAAAGAGTAAAGTAGCTTATATACTGGTTTGTACTCATTCCTATATTGCTTTGTATATGTTCTTAAATCACTGAATCAGGAAAGGACATTCTCTTTACCCATGGGAAACTTCCCAAAAGATATTCATTCCCTACTCTGAGAATTCAAAATGTTCACAGGATTTTCAAAATGGTCAAAAATGGCAGGTAATTAAATTATTACCAATATATAAGCAATAACATATGGACAAATGGTTAAAACCACCACAAGTTATAGATGAACTCACTTTTTCAAAACTGTGAATTCTGTTTCCAACAAGCAGAAGAACTGAAATACATAAGAAGAGATTCTAACATGCAACTTGGCTCTAAAACTAAAATAAGAAGTATACTCTTGTGTTAATAACTAAGCCAATATTGCTTCTTTTAGAAGTTCTCTAACAGCTAAAAAGTGCAGAAGGAATAATCAAATTAGAAAACCACCAATCTGTAACCCTTAAGAGATTACAAATCCAGGCAACAGGTAACGATGGATGCTGAAACCCTTAAGTAAAAGGTTGACAGGTAGATAAGAGGACAAAATCCGTACCTGTTGATCATTCTTATCTTCACCAGTAAGTTAGATAAACAATCTTTATTTGCCTCTTCTAATGCTATGTAATAGAAAGTACACAGTCCTACTCACAAAGTATCATACTAAAAAGAAAAATCAGAGAAATGGAACGGAAAAGAACCAGAAACTAATAATATCTCTAAATCTAAATAACAGTTTATCAGAAATATGGGGTAAATAACAATTACATGACACCAGAACAAAGCAATCAGCCAAATTCAGAATGTTAAAGCCTCTATAAGGCCAAATTTTCCAGTACATGCCATGAGGGAAAACAAATTAAAGAGGAGGGGGTTGTTACAGATGAAAAGATATTCAAGAGACATTTTACTCAAATACATTGTGTGGATCTTGTTTGAATCCCAAATTGAACACACCAATTACAAAAAAAAATTTTTAGACAAGTGGGGAAATCTGAAGATGAACTGAGTATTTTAAAGTATTGTTAATTTTGTTATGTGAGATAACAGTATTTTTTTTAAAGTCCTTAATTGTTAGTGATGTACACTGAATAATATATGGGTGAAATGATTTGGGAATTTGCTTTAAAATACTTCAAGAAAAAAAGAAAAACTGAGAGACAGGTGAAACAAGATTGGCAAAACTATCCATGCATGGTAGTATGCACCTGTAATCCCAGCTCCTGGAGAGGCTGAAGTGGTAGGATCACTTGAGCCCAGGAGTTCAAGACCAGCCTGGGCAAGCAACATAGTGAGAACCTGTCTCAAGACCAAAAAAATCCCAATAAATCTTATTTTTAAGTTAGACTGGCAAAACTTTGAATACAAGTTCAAATATCCTAAAGCTGAGTAATGGCCACCTGGGATTATTATTCTGTTCTCCCTGTTATGTATATATTTACATTTTCAAACTAAAAAGTGAAAAAGAAAAAAAAAAGAGAAAGAGAAAAAGAAAAAGAAGAAAAGTCCCCTAAGCTTTTTATCTTACGTTTAATATTTCTATACACTGGGTACCAGGCAGATGTCCTGGACATTTCTAAACCTCTATTTTCAGAATCTCTCTTAACCCTTATTAATTTCAACATATTTTTCAAGGTTTATTTCAATTGCTCCTTAAAGAGCAGTTTCCTGACTGCTTCAACTCATCATAATTTTATCATTCCTAAAGTGCTCATTTACTGTATTGTTAGTTTATTACTTTTCATATAAAATAGAGTTAAAGGTGTGGAAGAGGGTTCAGAGATGAGGACAGATAAGTCAGACAAGGACCAGTTCAGGAAGGACCTTAGGTAACAAGCTAAGGAATATGATCTTTTATCCTGAAAAACTATACAGAGGCACTAATGGCTGGTCTCTCCCTTAAGCAAGGTTAATGATGTGATCAGAGTAGTACTCTGGCAAGACAAAGCTGAAGGCTTTAAACCTGAGTTTGAGTAATATATAAGTAATTCTCCTAGATTCAGTAAGTTCAGGAGAAGCTCTGAACCTAATCAATGCATGTAAAAAGTGCTACCTCTGCAAGACTCCTGCCCCCATCCCTCATTTACAAATAAATTTCCTCTGCTCAATCTAACCCTTCACTTTTCTGAAAAGCGCTTAGCACTCTTGTGTAGTTTCAAAGTGATCCTCATGAGGGTATGAGTTCAAACTGGTAAACTTTTTATTTAGGAAAGGGATATTAAAATGTGTAGCTTGTTAATACAACAAGTAATTCCACAATTTTATTCTTGAGTTCCTTCAACTCTCCAGTACAGTACCAACCACCTTGGTAATTTGCTTTTATTAAGTTCTTATGAGGTATAGAACACAGGGTGAATTAGCCACTGTTAGATTCAGCTGATACTTAGTTGTTTTTAATGACAATGTAAAAATAAAAGACTTTCAAATATTTTGTTACTATAATAAAAGAAGACTTGACTCTTAGTAATCTCTGAATCTATCAATTACACTACCAACAAGAAGTTAACATTAGGCCAGGCGAGGTGGCTCACGCCTGTAATCCTAGCACTCTGGGAGGCCAAGGCAGGTGGATCGCTCAAGGTCAGGAGTTCAAGACCAGCCTGAGCAAGAGTGAGACTCCGTCCCTACTAAAAATAGAAAGAAATTATCTGGACAACTAAAAATATATATATAGAAAAAATTAGCCGGGCATGGTGGTGCATGCCTGTAGTCCCAGCTACTCGGGA
>CAUYSK010014842.1:0-26367 GCA_963575035.1 Avahi laniger | reverse complement strand
GTGGCTTCCCTGCGGCCACAGACAGAGCCCAATCTCTGGCTCAGGTAGGTCCTTTTGACCACATTTTTAGTATTTCACGTTGCAAAAATATGTCCTCACTGTGTTGCTTTTATTTTGGTAATTTGTTCTGCTTTTCTTTTCAGGAGACATCTAAAGCTCCTGTTACTTTGCAGAACACACTCAATCACAGTTAATCAAGTAAGGGATTACAGCTGCACAAGATTTTTAGCAAGTTTCCAAGAAGTCAAATACCAGGTGGAACATGCCTGATATTAACCACCTTGCACAAGAGAAGGGGAGAGTCTGGTCCATTTATACTGCTTTTCACACTAGTGGGGGAAAAAACTCTTTGAATCAAAACTTGTTAAGAGTTGTTTTGGGAATTATTTTTAAAAGAACTATTCTTTTTAGAATACCTACTTTCAACATAAACACTTTCTTAATAGTTTATTTTTATTTCCTTAGCCTGGCAACTCAAAAAGGTATAATCTTGCAGGGTGATTGCCTAAAAGAGGCAATTCACTTGTTTGAAAGAGCATGAATATGTGTTAGTGAAAGAAAGAAAACTAGATTTGGTAAGGAAAGAATACCTTTTGGAGAAAGTGCAGGGAACAATAAAGATGATGGAAGCGAGCACGTCAACCACGAAGTTGGTACACACTGTCTCTCCCTCAGTTCTCTGCAGAAAATTGCTAACCCTGGCTCATAGATAGTAGTAGCAAAAAGATGAAAACAGAAGATTAAAAGCAGACCGTGGAAAGACGCAAAGCCCGTGGGGTGTAACCATGCTGAAGGATGGGCGTCCAGGTCCCCTGTGTCCGGAGATAGCCCAGGGCCTGCGCCTGCTGCATTCGCATGGGCATGGGCCAGCGGAGAGGTGGTGTTAAAACTTTGGGGTCAGGGATTGTTAAGATTCTAATAAAAATTATGGACCTGCTTCCAAGAAAAGAGCGTATACTCCCATGGGCACATAAACTTATAGTCTGTTTCAAAAGGTTCAGACACTGTGCCAAATTTATTCATGGAACCTAGATTAACAGCACTTAGAACCAGGGCAGGCAGCCCATGGTGTTGGCCTCACCCTCCTCCATTCTCCCTGTTGGCGGGTTGCAGTTTGGGTCGCCCATCCCTGGCGTTCCTAGACTTGATCACGAATGGTGGTGGCACGCTCGCCGCAGCGTTGCTTGACCAGGTGGTGGCAGTTTGTGAGAGATTTGGCACAGGAGCAGAGCTGACCTGTCCTGGCACACAGAGTCAGTGTGGAACCCCCAGCCCCTGCCCTGTGCCACCCCCTGCAGGGCCGGAGGCAAGGCCCTTGGTCTCTGTGAGATCTGTGTCCTCATCTGTAAACGGGCATAATAACAGTGACCACCTTAGGGGCTGCAGTGAGGGCCACATGACATTACAATTGCCAAATTGCGCCATGGAAAGCTGCCGGAAAACGCACCCTCTCTTGGCTTCTTTCTCCTTCCCGTCTCACTTTTCCACCCCTGTAGAAGTGCTTTCTGGGATCACCTCCCAAATAGTCTACTTACACTCGATTCCTTGTCTTAGGGTTTACTTCGGGAACCCAGTCTGAGACGCAGCAATGGGAACAATCACCGGATTCAACTCTGGGCCCACGACTCTTCAACAGCAAAGGGAGAGGTGATAAAACAGGGCCGTGTAGTTCCGATGCCACCGTGCATGCTGGCAGTGAGGGAGAGCTAATGGGATAATACTCAAAAGGTGATCAGAGGTTGGCTTGGGGACCACCAGGCCAAACACGTGGATGCTCTTCGCGGGGTATGCGACCCTCCTCACAGGGGCCCGCTGTCCTCATCGAATGAGGTCTCTCTGTGTGGCCATAGCTAATGCACAGCTGCAGACATGCTTCCCCTGCGTGCAACGCCTCTGGGAACCCGGCCTGCGAAGGTGCTGAGGGGTGACAGTGAACGAGAAGACGGCCAGTGGACACCCGGGAGCCTATTCCCCAAGTGGCCAGCTGTGTTTGCCCTGAGGCGCCCCTGCCTTTCACATGTAGTGCTTAAGCTCCTCGTCCTGTTTGTGGCTGATCTCTGGATGCGGCTTGGGAGGGCCGAAGTGGGGAGCTGGAGTAAGAGCCCCTCAACTTCAGAGAAGGGAGACGCAGCAGCGAGGCCCTGCAGAAGGAAGCCACAGGGCGTCTGAGAGTGCTGACAGGGTGCTTTCGTGGTCTCAGCCTGGGGCGGCGCTGGCCCCGTCTCAGGATGAACCTTCACCTACACTCACACCACCGGAGCTGTGGCACAGACACCTGCCGCCCACAGATCAGAGGGGAGCACCAAATTGCACAAGGCCTTTTTTCCTGGTTCTGTTCTTTTAAAACATGCGTGCATAGTGGTGGAGAATACATGAGTGAATTCAAGTGGCTTGTGATTCCATGCCCTGCACGGCTCTGCCTGGACTTTCCGACATTGTGTCTCTCTTCTAAATCAACTTCCCACTGTCCCGTTCCGCAGATATGTCCAGATTCATGTCGTATTCGCAACCTGTGTGGAGAATTAGACCAACGAACCTGATTTTACACAGGCTGCTCTCTTCTTTATACGTGTGGAAATTTGGGGCGTTCCCATGTCTCAGAACCTGTTCAGCCTTGAGCTTCTGATTGCTTTTTATACTTTCAACTTGAAATTCTGATATGAATATGTTCATGTTGCCAATAATCTTCAAAATTCCCTGTATAATGGGTGTATTAGGGCTGATACTACAATTTATTTGGTTGTTCTTCTAATATTGAATAGCACTTCTTTACCAAAAATAAATTTATACAGACAGATGCTGTCCCCCTTAGGAGAAATTCCCAGAAATAAGTAAAGAGATTACAATATCCTAAATCATTCCCCATGGTGGGGGACAGCAATTAAGTCCTCTGATTACTCGTGGGAGTGAACAGTTTTTCATCTTATTTACTAATTGTATGTATTCTTGTGACAATGTTTACTCATAATCCTGCCTATTTATATACTATTTGATGTACTTCTTATCAATTTGCAGATGTTGATGTAATATGGGTTTTTACTGCGTGTGTTTTAGCGTAACCTTTCCGTAGTGTGAGTATGACTGCTAGGCCTGCCTGACGTTAGCTTTCGAGAGCCGTTTTGGATCTGTCTCTGTGGTGTGCGCTGCAGAAGGGCATCCTAAGAAGGCGTGATGCAAGTCAAACTCGTCATTTCTCAAATGAGTTCAAACGCCCTGATACGTCTCAGTAGAGACACTTGGGAGACAGAGGCTCCTGTAATGGCTGCATGTTCCACCATCTTCTCAGATGAACATTTTGGAACTTTCTACGCAGTATCACTATTGTTTTATAGCCTGGTTTTTATTTACTTATTTTCTCTTAAGAAAAAAACCAGGATCTACCCATTTTTGATTTATGTGTTTAATTTAATATTCAAGGTTGAGAATCAATAATTATTCTATATAATAGAAATCCTATATTGAGAAGATTCTATTAGAAAAAGGAAAGAGCTGAGAATTTTTGAGTAATAACAGATGAGAATGTGTACATGAAATTTGGTGTGAAGCAGTGTATGAAATGACAGTTCCACCTTGTTTAGAAATGATTAGCAACTTGACATATGCTCACCTCCCTTTCATAGAGCCTCCTGCTTTTCAGGACAGGCCCAGGCCCCGGCTGTCTCTGCAGGTCCACGCTGACGAGGTCAGAAGGGCAGTGGAGACAGTGAGTGTGTCTGCAGGAACTCAGGGCTTTTCTTTCTGCAGAAAACACAACTCAAAACAGCAGATTGAAGGCATGGCCTCAGATACCCTCTCCAGGCCCAGCCGGGCAGAGACGCCAGAGACCTTCTCGCCCTGTGCCAGAGTGCACAGCACAGACTGTCTGCACGTAGAGCAGCTATTGACGTGGTGGGATTTGAGTCTGCCATCTTGCTCTTTTTTTTTTCTTTTCTTATTTTCTCTACCTTCCCTTTGTTTCCTTCCGTCTCTTCCTGGAGAGGACCACAGGTCAAGAGTAGAACAGGCTCCAGCCTGAGGAAGGCCCCATCTCAGGACGGAGGGACCATGAAGGACTGATGCTCCTAGAACTCAAAGAAAGCACAAAACACCAACGATTTTGTCCTTGCCACTCAAACTAAGTTTATTTGATAAAGTTAAAGATGTATTTTTCATTTTAGAAAAAGAATGGTTTTGTTTACCTGAATTGTGTCTCTCAGTTCTAGTTTTCTGGTTGCATGGGAAAATATTATTAATATTTTGACAAATGCTTTGAATCCTGATCTCATTTCATCAAAGTAAATATTTCTAAAAATTCAGCAAAAGAAATTCTTGTCTTCTACAATCATTATAACACATCAGAGGCTATAAGGCAAATACATGAAAATATCAGGTATCTTAGGTTTTGAATGAACCCAATAACAAGGATTTTACAACTTAAGCACAGGTGTGCTTGTGTGTTCTAGATTGCAGGTGCTTTTCCCCAGTTGTTGCTGGGCAGTTATCACACTCATGCTTGTTAAGAGCACTAAGCCTGTGTGAATAGACGATACGGTTCCAGGACAATTCCGAGATGAGAAGCTCAAAGCATATTCTAGTTCTAATAAGTCAATTCAAAACAAGATTAGAGCCTCCTTAAAGAAATGCAGTAATTATTACACTTCAAAGTCAAACATTTTCATTTGCTGTAAGTAGTAAAAGGAAAAGTACTAATTGTCCATCAATTAGTATTATTTTCAGTTGTTGATAACATATAATAAATCACTAGTGCACTTCTGAAGGCCCAGAAAAACAGAAAAGATTCTCTAATACTCAGACTTTCCAGTCACACATGGGACAAGATCTGTTTTTTCAGACACAGGAAAGAGAGAGAGAGAGTGAGAGAGAAAGAGAGAGAGAGAGGGAGAGAGGGAGGAAGGGAAAGAGGAAGGAAAGGAAGGAAGGGAGGGACAGAGGAAGGGAGGAAGCAAGGGAGGAAGCAAGGGAGGAAGGAAGGGAAGGAAGGAAGGGAGGGAAAGGAGGGAGGGAGGAAGGGTATCCAAATGAAAATATTATAGGTCCTATAACTCTTTAAATTATCTGATTTTAGCAGAAACATGGCTGAGTTGAGATAAGCTGGAGAAAGGTCCTGGCTCTGTCACCACACAGGGACTGCAGATCTGGTCACAGAGAATGAGGTTCTAGCATCTGCGAGGAAGAGAACAGACCCTGGGTGCGGCTTAGCAGGGAGGCGGAATGAACCTCTGTGTCGTGCTTGCAACCAATGAACATCTCTTTTCCCAAGCCAATTTGAGTCGGTTTTGCCTGTCATTTACAACCTAAAAAAATAAACAAGCCTGCAGGAGTGTAGATGAGGGAGAGGTGGCCAGGGACAGCGCTGGGGGGAGAGGTTGGGGCAAATGTGAGACTCTGGCCCTTGAAGATCACCTAGGATGAAGGAGAGTGAGGAAGAGCCGCCGTGCAGGAGAACAGGGCACTGTTCTCAGCCACAGAACTAAAAGAGCTCGCGTAGGCTCCTACTGAGTAACGCATCAGCTAGTGAAAGGCCTCTGCTTGGGAAGAGGAAAGGGAAATAAAATGTCCTTCTCAAGGAAAAAGGCTTCGATATTGGGAAAGAAAACATGTGGTAGTTCTGGTGCATGTTTTTGTTAATCTTTCACCGAGCAGATAAGAAACAGCCTTCGTCTGACAAACAGCTTGAGATTCCAAGCCCTCAACGTTATTAGAATTCACGGTACGTGTTTAGTCTTAAGTATAGTGTCAAAAAACCTGACCGAGGGGGAATTTTAGTCGAAGCTGGGACGTGGTTGACAATTGTTATTGAAAGCGTGCCTGGTGTGTTTACATTTAAGTAAAAGGCAATCCTCTCTGCGCCTGGAGAACGAGCAACGCCATCAATAACGCCTCTTAACTTGCCACAGTTCACACCGGGTCAACGTGCCACTAATAATTCCTTCATCCAGAAGATTTATGGTGCCCACCACTGGTATTTACTTTATGCCAGAGCAATAAGCCTTCCTGCCAGCTCTCAGGAGCCCACGAAGGCAGCCTTGGGTTTGCTGCTGCTGCCTTCTCCCCACACCCCTCGGTGTTGCCAGAAAATGTCACGCCACCGCAAGCTGGGTTTGCCTCCACCTGTGAAGTCAGCCAAAAGGAGCTAGTGCAGGTCACCCTAAAGGCCACTGGTCACTACTGTCAACTTCTGAAGTATTTGTGTGTTCAGTGTGGTTAGTGCATTTTTTTTTACAGTAAGGGAAAAGTGGTTCAGAATAGTACTTTGTGCCGTTATGAAAGCCTCACACACTGCCATTTGGAGTATTTTAGCAGAGAAGCATCTCTAAAAGGTAGAGGCTGGAGGGCAGCTCCACTCAGGAGACATTTTTCTGAGTTGATGCAGGTGCTCAGTAACTGCCTGGCGAAGGAACCGGGCGAGATCTGTTTACCAGGCCCTCCCTGCTCCGTGGTAACTGGACTCAGCCTTACGATAGGTTGTATTTACAGTGGATTCGTTTCCCTTCCTTTAATATGAAATTAAAGGTAATGCAGAAATGATTAAGGTGCAAGCTCTGCAACTGGAAAGGTGGTGAATGGGTGAGAAATAGAAATAAAGTACAGAAGAAATTCCAATAGTCCCCTTTTATCCACAGGGGATATGTTCCAAGACCCCCGTGGAAACCTGAAACCTCAAATAGTACTTAACCCCATATATCCAATGTTTTCTGCTATGCATGCTCCTATGATAAAGTTGAATATTTATAAATTAGACACAGCAAGAGATTAACAACAACAACTACTAGTGGAATAATTATAACAATATGTTGTAATAAAAGTTACATGAATGTGGTCTCTCTCTCAAAATATCTTATTATCCTGTACTCACCCTTCTCCTTGTGATGAAATGATAAAACGCCTACGAGATATAGGTCATGTAGGTGAATGATGTAGGCATTGTGACGCAGCATTAGGTTATTACTGACCAATGAAGTGTCAGGAGGACCATCTACTTGGGGTGATCCTGGACCACCACGCTGTGACAGTGTGGAAGGGTGTCAGGAGCAGACGATGTGGATGGCTACGGGGCAGGCAATATCTACAGAGTGGATACGCTGGGTGACTCACATCCCAGGCGGGACCAAGGCGACAGCGTGAGATTTCATCATGCTACTCAGAACGGTGCACAATTTAAGATTTATGAATTGTTTATTCCTGGAATTTCCCATTTAATATTTTCTGACCGTGGTTGACCATGGGTAACTGAAATCACAGAAAGCGGAACCTCGGATAAGGGAGACTAACGTGCGAGACCAGGTGGGATGCGTTAAGTACCTGACAAACAGCAAGGTTTCAATGGGAGTTGGACGGGGGATGGGCTCACTCTGGGGCTGGAGGAAGAGAGCCATAAAGAAGGAGGCATCTGCTGTGCAATATTTTGCTTCACGAGCGTGCACACACACACGCATCCATGCACACGCACTCACGCTGCATACGCACACATGCACGCACACAGCACTCTCGTTCCCTTACCCTTGCAGAGCAGTGTCCACTCAACGGAGGCTTTTCACAGGCATGACCAAGCCAGCCTTGCAACAACCCATGCAGGAGATAGGTTTTATACAATGTTTCCACTTGACAGACACTGGCCATTACGAGACCTAGCTCCCACATAATGTCTATTAATTATTTTCTTTATTAGCTGAAGGTGTTTATTTTAAATCGCCTGATTTTATAGCACATGGCCAGCAGAATTCTAAGAAGGCCATCGGGATTCCCACCCATGGTAGATATGTCTGTAAAATCCTCCCCTGGAGTGTGGGCAGACTGGGACTGGGACAAACAGTAACCTCCTTGTTAAGACTTGGCTGTAGGTGACTAGAGAGAGGTCCTCCAGCTGGCTTTGGAGGAGAGCTGCCATGCTGGGGAGGGCTTTGGGTCTGGGACCTCTAGGGGCAACGAGAAGTCCCACAGCTGCAGGTAATTGAGTCCTGTCAACAGCTGGAATGCACTTGCAGGAGGACCCAGAGCTCCAGAAATGACACAGCCTGACCGACCCTTTAGTTCAGCCTTGCAAGACCTTGAGCAGGGAACCGGCTAAGCCGTGCTTGGGCTTCTGACCAACATGAAGTGTGAGATACTCAGCGGGTACTGTTTAAGTCACCGAGTTTGTGGTAATCACTTACACAGCAACAGAAAATCAATACAGAGCACATCTTCTATGATTTTTATGCATTTCTCCTCCTTTTGGCTTTTTGCCCCATATCTGGCCATTTATTTTCTCCATTTTTCTCTGCCTGAATTCTGTATCCATTACATTGTTTAATTGTATTAGAACCTCCAAATCACAGAAAAAGGAAAGGTGACCCTAGGTAATCCTAGTTCAGCCCTTTTATAATTCATCCAATCCCTTGAAAAAGCAGAGATAAAGGTAATCTCACTCGGACTTCTGGTTCTGTGGAAAACAGTATTTTATTCTTTCCGGAAACCCTTGCATTTTTCAGCAAATCAACTTAAAGATTTGATTTGGCAAATGATCATCACAGACTGGCACACTGGCCGATGCGTGAGGAGAGGGCCAAGGCCTTTGTGCTAGGTTCAGGCTGTGAGGACACCTGAACCTCTTCCAGAGGTTCTATCCAGCCCGGATGAATTAACCGATATTGGCTCTGCCCTCCTGTCGTGAACTATTATATAACTGGATCCCATTTGTGGATTACCTGTCTTTCAGGCACTTTCAAACACTAGGTGGTGCAGAATCAGAGAGAAGAAAAAAAGCAGCAGTGCTGTGCTATCGCTCCCGAGATCAGGCTGAAGACAGACCCGGCTTTCGTCTTGCCCCCTCCTGCTCTCCTGCTTTCTCACTGCAGCGGAGTCCGCTACCACTGCGTGAGCTGCCGCGCAGACAGGCCCACGTGGAAAAGCAGCGAGGAGAGCCTCTAGCCAACTGCCAACAAAGAACCAGATTCCTCTGTCCAATAACTCACAAGGAAGTGAATCCTGCCGACAGCCACAGGAGCAAGCTTGGAAGGAGACCCTCCCGCAGCCAGGCCTTCAGGTGGTAACACGGCACCGGCCGTCTCCTCGGCAGCAGCCTGGAGACGCCCTCAAGGCCGGGTACCCACCGAGCTGCGCCAGATTCCAGCCCCACAGAAGCTGCGAGATAATAAATGTGTACTGCTTAGAGTCTCTCAGTTTTGGGATAGCATTATGGAGCAATAGATACAGGAGACAGTAAGGAATATTGATCAAAACAAAGGTTGCCTCTCTGAAAATATTAATAACAGTGATAAACCCCTGGCAAGATCAGTCAAGGAGAAAAGGAAGAAAACGTAAATTACAAATATCGGGAGTGACAAAGGAGCGATTACCACAGATCCTACAGATATTAAAAGAATAATGTGGAATATTACGAACAATTTAACATAAATTCTACAGCTTATACAAAATAATCAAATTACCTGAAACACACAACTTACCAAAACTAAGAATAATTGGAAAATCTGAACAGTGCTGTATCTATTAAAGACATTGACTTCTTTATAAAAACCGTACACAAAGAAAATTTCAAACCCAGAGGCCTTCTATCAAACATTTAAGGAAGAAAATACCAATCTTACAGAAAATCTTAGAAAATACAGGAAAAAGGAACACTTCCTAATTTATTTTATGAGGCCATTATAACCTTGATAACAAAATATGACATAGATATCAAAAGAAAGAAAATTACAGGATAATAATCTTCATGAATAGAGGTGCAGAAATCTTCAACCCTATCTTAGGAAATGAAATTGCGCAGTGTATAATGATAACCCATCGAGTTCAGTTTATCCCAGATACGCATACAAGATCAATCCATGGACCTCATCCCATTAACAGAATAAAGGAGAAAATCATCTGGTCATCCAAAGGTGCAGGAAAGCACTTCAGAATAATGTCCTGCACACATACGGACACTTCATTTACGACAAAGTACCACTGCGGAGCAGTGGGGAAAAGATGGGTTTTTTTATAAATAGTGCTGGCTGATGTGACTGTTCATAGAGGAAAAAAAAGAAAGAAGTTTAATCCCTACTTTACCCTTGTAGAAAACTTAATTCTAGATAGAGTGTACATCTAAACATGAAAGGTAAAATGATGAAGCTTCTTGAACATAACATAGAAGAATATTTTCATTACCTTTAGGCAAAAAAATTCTCAAATAGGATAACAAAAAAGCCCTAACCTTAAAAAAAGTATAGATTTCATTAAAATTAAGAAACTGTTCATTAGAAGACATCATTTAAAAAGAGAAAAGGCAAACCATAGGACGGGAGGAGATATTTTCAATAAATTTATTCAACATAGACTTGTGGCATAGTGCATAAATACCTTCTACAAAATAGCAAGAAAAAGACAGAAAATTCAATAAAATTTGGCCAAAAGATTTCCATAGGCACTTCACAAATAAAGAATATCCAGATGGCCAAAGAGATATATGAAAAGGTTTTCAGTACCATTACTCATCAGAGAAATGCAAATTAAAGCCACAATGAGATCATAATACTACAATTCTTAAAAAAAATAAAAAATAAAAAATAAAAAGATAGAAAATATCAAGTGTTGGTAAGCATGTAGAACAACCAGAACTCTTATTGGTAAAATTGAAGAAAATATTGGTACAGCCACTTTGGAAAACTTTTCTGTCAGTGTCTGCTGAAGTTGAACACACACACCCTACCGTCCAGCAAGGAGCAGGCACGTGTACCGAAAGGCACGGATGCGAATGATCCCAGGAGCATTATGCGTGATAACCCAGGCCTGCAAGCGACCCACCTGTCCATCGACTGTAGAACGGATAAACTGTGATCCGTCCATACGTGGATACGACACAGCCATGAAAACAACCTACACTTACATGCAACAACACGAATGACTCTCACAATCACAGGCAGGTCGAAAGATGTTAGACGCAAAAGAATGCCACTGACCCTTGAACAGCACAGGTTTGATATGTGCGGGTCCACTTATACGTGGATTTTCTTCCACTTCTGCCACTCCTGAGACAGCAAGACCCACTCCTCCCCTTCCTCCTCCTCCTCAGCCTGCTCAACATGAAGACAGGAAGAATACGGTTTTATGATGATCCACTTCCACTTAATGAATAGTAAACATATTTTCTGTTCTTCATGATTTTCTTACTAATTTTCTTTTTTCTAGCTTTATTGTAAGAATACAGCATATATACAATAATACATATAACACACAAAATGTGTGTTAACCAACTGTCTATGTTATCAGTAAGGCTACTAGTCAACAGTAAGCTCTGAGTAGTGAAGTTTCAGGGGAGTCCAGAGTTATTCTCGGATTCTTGACCGTGCAAGGGGTTGGTGCTCCTAACCCCACATTGTTCAAGGGTCAACTGTACACGCTGTATAATTCCATTCATTTACAGTTAATATGTAAAGGCTTCCTTTATTAAAAATAGTAATCTTTGGTGTTAGTGTTTCCTTTGGGAAGGAGAGGCGGGTGGGTTTAGGAAGAGACGCAAGGGGAGCTTCTGTGATTCTGCCTTTCTTCTGGGTCGTAACCTGTGTACTTACTGCGTGGGTACTTTCAAACTGTGAAAATTCATTAAGATGTATGCTAAAGAGTTGCCCACTTTTTCTGCACGTATTATTCTTTAATAAAAAGTAGTTTTAAAGTTGTAGCTATTATTATTTTTATCTGCATTTCATACATTAGGACAACCAAAAAGTATGAAACAATTTTCCTAGCCTGAAAAGTCTAAGCAAACAACTCCCTGAGAATACAATAGGCAGGCACAAACCCAGGAAGACTTTAATAGTTAAACCCTCCACAATGAGACTGCACTGGTTACCTGAACCAGCCAGCCGCCCTGGGGAGGTTGGGCACAGGAGGCCTGGCTCCGTTGTGCCTGCCATGAGCACGGCTGCTCTCCCGGCCCTGGCACAGGCAGTGCCACATCTGACAAATGCTGCCCTCAGGAGAAAGAGTAAACAGACAAGGACAAGGAGACAGACCACTGGCAGACAGATGGAGGAAGCAATGAACATGTGAAAATTCTTACCAGCCTCCTGCCTGGTCCTTTTTTAAACCAAGATTATATTTCTATTAAGTCTCGTGGTGTTGTGTGATGAATTAATAGATTAAGTAAATTATTTCTCTGCTCTTAAACTACATCTTGCTGGTATAGTCAGGGCCATTGGCAAGTCAAGTCTTTAAATATGTCTCATTAATGACTAAATGTATCACTTTTGTTTTATGAACAATGCAACTGTTATTTGTAATTAGCTTGGTGCCAAAAACTATTGTTTCATTATAATCTTGCGAAAATAAAATCGCAAGAGAGGGGATAAGAGAGCCAAATAGAAAAAAAAAAACAGAAATTGGACTAACACATGTTATTTATTCAGAAGTATTATCAAAATATAGGAAACTGTCATTTTTGAGGTAGGTTTAAGACTGAATTTATCAATGGCTTCTGGAAATCGTGTTCATTTTAATAGACAGCAGGTGTTAAAACAATTGAGAAAGGGCCCTCCCCTGCATCTGGGTTACAAAAGCTGCCTCAATGTTTGTGAAAAAAACAGGACAATAATTTTAAAAAAATATCCTGCCTCCGGCTAGTTCCTTTTTCTATTTTTCTCATACTGGGCAGTTTTATTAATAGATAATAGAGGAAGCTCATAAGAAAAACATACACATTTACACTCATTTCCCAGTGGAAGTGATGTTTACTTGACGTAAAATGGCTTTGGTGTTTGTAAGATGATTCTCTTTGGAACTCCATCCAGCACGCAATGTTCAGATTGCTCATATCCCCTTTAAATTAGTTTAAATTAGTTTATTCTCACCAAAATCTATCAAATCAGACTCATTTCCAGTCCAAAATACACTCCGATATATTACTGTAACACACTGGAGAGAAGCCAAGATTCACAGCCAAAACTTTTTGCTGTTTGGGAATGCTGATACCAGCTGTTGTAGGAGTTTGTAATTAACATTATTCTGAAAGCAACATCTATGTTATGAGCCCTCAACTGAACAACCTGTATGAAACAGATCTTTGACATCTGGAGTTTCTGTGAACCCCAAAATTAGGAATATGCTGATTGAGGTGTGGCTTTGGAGCAGATCCCTAGACTCCCCCAGAAGGTTAAGGGACTACCTGCCTCACAGTGGCACATTGGTTCAAATTCATGCCGAGAGCTTTGCACACATGCACCATTTATCCTCGTAACAATCCTCTGAGAGAGGTAGAACTGCCCCTGTTACAAATTATAACACGCCATGGACCTTGGGGGCTGCTCAGAAAAAGTCAGAACTATGGAATTAGATCCTGAAATGTTAAGTCAAGGGTCTACCAATGTTTACTTTTAATGATTATGAATTAATGAAACCCATACTTCATTCAGTTCCAGTCATGTATGCAAATATAACAAGCTCAGTATTTCATCAGTGTCTTTCTGTACTGACATAACATCAGACATAAAAAGAGACATGCTACAGCGGACGGTTTAATATCTGACATTTTAAAATACACCTCTTATGTAGAAGGACACTTTATACTCAGAAGCATAGAAAATGTTTCTTACATCTAAGTTTAGAGGAGAAGGCCTTCAAATTCAATGTGAACTCTCCACCTTTTCACTTTCATCTCTCCTGACTTCACTCTCTGCAGTTCTGCAGGCCTACCTGAGGAACGTGTTGGAACTGAATCAAAGTCAACCGGAAACTTCCACTTCCTTTTCACTGCGCCTAGAAGTGCCCATCACATCACGGTAGGAGCACGGTAGTCGCTGCTCTCCAACTCCGGCACTCTCACTCGGGGACAGCTCACGTGGCAGACTCATTACACGAAGAGGTAAACCCATCTTTGGAAGACTCAGTTCCTTCACCAGGGACTCAGTGAGGAATAGGAGAGTTGCCTACAATGCTACCAGCACTGAGCGTTCAGAACATACTTTATGAACGAACTCTCCCGAATCTAAACCGTGCGAGTCAGATGATCATCCAGATACCACCGTTTCAAAACCAAATGCATTTGGCTAAAGACTACAACGTCAAATTCTTTCCATTGCCCTAAAAATAAGTTCACGTCTCTCTAACTTACAACGCTTTCCCATATCCCCAATAACCCGTTTGAGCTACTTTGCTGTCTTCTCTTCTTCCCCAAGCTTCATCAAGTGTCTATACTCAGCCACTCCAGCCCCTCGGTTCTTCAGCACCCTCCTTCCCAACACCACCTCCAGCTACCCGCTGAAACCTTTCCAGCACCTTGGATTTTCCCCTCTCTGAGCCACAGTGCATATCCTATGAATTACACTTTCTCAATATTTTATCTTTTCTCCTCCATTCTAAGTCTCTATTCAAAAAGGTCTTTTTAGTTTCCTTAATCAAAGAACTCAACCACCGTCAGGACCTGTTTGCGATATAAAAGTTGCCATTTTAACCACTGTAAGTGTACAGTGCAGTGGTATTAACTATATCCACGATGTTGTGCAACCATCACTACTATATTTCCAAAATTTTTCATCACCCCAAACAGAAATTCTGTACCCCTTAAGCCATAACTTCCCATTCTCTCCTTCCCCCTGCCCCCGGTAACCTTTAATTGACTTTCTGTCTCTATGAATTTGTCTGTTCTAGACATTTCATATTAAGTAGAATTATACAAAATTTGTTCTTTTGTGTCTGGCTTACTTTACTTGGAATAATGTTTTCAAGGTTGTAGCATGTGTCAAAATTTCATTCTTTTCTATGGCTGAACGTTGTCCCATTTATGCATGTGCTACATTTTGTTTATCCACTGATTTGTACTTCCTGTCTTTTAATTGGTCTCCTGATTCACGGTCATGTCAATTCTCCTGCTCCAATAAACCTCACTAGTTCTGGAATAGCCATGAAATTCAGTCCAAATTTCTCTGCCTTCTACTGAGAACATACACCATCTGGCCTGGGTCTATAGAGACAAACCTATTCCCAGGTAAAATGGAAATATCGGCTATCAAATGAACATATTCCTGTACATATACTGCTTATACCTTCACCCATGTTGTTTCCTTTGCCTGGAATGTTCTCCTTCTGCTTCCTCTGGCCAAAGCCCCACTCATCCTTTACATAGTCAGCTCTAATCCTACCTGCTTCATACCACCTTCTACTTTCACATGGCAAAGTGACGCTTCTCTTTTCTAGACTTCCAGAGGACTTTGTGCTGTGGCATTTAATCACCTACCTTTGTCTTTTCTATTTCTTGTGTGAATTCCTGAATGCACATCAGAGTTACGTTTTTCTATTGCACCGTGTTGAGCATTGACTGTCTGCACAGAACGGGCATCAGTAAGTAGTTGCCCAACTGACTCCATACGTATCAAAAAGGTTGAGAGATGAATTCTCCCAGATACCGGGCAGTCTGAGTATAAGGCTGTGTGAAGATACTTACATTTTAAATGAAATAAAACATCAATTATTTAGGACAAAACATAGTAACTGTGGAAGAGATGGTGAGCAATTTAGAGGAAATGGTTAAAAAGGTGAACCAGAAGAATGATTTGGACCTCAGATGTCTGGCAAAACATAAAGAATTGTGACTAAACAAAATAAACTTAGTGTTTTCATGTAAGAAGAGAAACAACCAACTGAGGAAGGGCAGGATGGGACTCCGGGATGGGATTCGCGGGACGGGCGGGATCAGGGGGGACGGAGCGGAGCACGGGACGCCAGGAACTGCCCTAGGCCCGGGGAAGCATCAACAGCTTCTCCTCCGTCCCTGCTCGGGTCGGTCCCGGTCCCGAAGCCAGGGCCGCCCTGCGAGCGGCCGGAGCCTTCCCTGAACGGGGCCTTGGTCCAGCTGTGCCCGGTGTTTGTAGCTCAGCCTCTTGGTGGAGTGTCCCTGCCCTGTCACGTCTCGCTCCTGGGGACATGGGCGGGGCTGCGGCGAAGGAGGGCAGGAACCGGCCTTGTCACCTGGGCCCGTCTGACGGGCGGGGGCTCGCGCGCCACCTCGTGGTAGGGACGGGCCTTGCCGCGGGGCCTGCGCCGTCCTGGGCCGAGTCTACACACGAGCTGCCTGGGGTGTTTAACCCGACTGCTCCACTAATGGGCAGGCGGCGCGGCCGTGACTGTTCTTTGCTCGTGTCGTTAGTAAGGACGGGGGCGGGTCTGTGGCCCAGAATCGCCGTCATCTGCGTGCGGGCGTCCTCCCCACGCTCCTCGACGGCGCTCGGTCCGGACACGTCCCCCGGGAACCGCAGCTGCGGACCGCGACAGTTAGAGCGATGGGCGCTGACGCCGCCGCGGCCCCCACGTCCGTGCAGCCCCGGAGGCGGCGTCCCCGGAGCCTCGGTCGGCCCAGTGCGGCTCTGCGCGAAGGGACGGCCGCTGTGCCCGCTTCACGGACGGGAAGACTGAGACTGGAACCGTCCAGGGCCTTGTCCCAGGCCCCAGAGCCGAAGCGGACGAACACGGGCCGACAGGAGGGCGCGGGTAGACAGCCTGGGGGACAGCGGCCCTAAGCCCGCTGCCGCCGGGCGCGCTGGACCCCGCAGCCTCCTACCTCAGCCTGGAGGCGCGGCCCGGGCGCCCAGCGCGGTTGCCACGGAAACATGAGGCGGCGGCGCAGGCGCGTAGCGCGAGGGAGCGAGGAGCGCGCCGCGCCGGAACGGAACGGCACTGCGCAGGCGCAGCGTCTCCGTTGCTAGGGACGCCTGGCGCCCACCTGAGAGACCGAAGTGAGGTCCCGAGCCCGGGACGCGACGAGAACGCTCGAACCTTCTTCTCAGTGCCTGTGCGCTCCGGCCAAGCACCAGCGACTGTCGCCTCTCCCGGAGGGGATATCCCCGGTCCCCGCCCTCCCTCCGGAAGAGTCCCCCTCAGCCCCTGGGCGCCCCTGGTGGTGCCCCGACCCCTGCAGCCAGCTGGCCTTCTGAGGGCAACAGAAGAGCTTCCCAGCGGGCGAGGGAAAGAGCGAAAGTAGCCAGCCATGTCGAACGCGTAAGTGGTGGCTCCCAGCCATAGCCATGGGGTGGGCCTCTCCAAGCCAGAAGGTGGCTTGCTCTGCTTCTCTTCTATCCGTTTTAATTTTCTGCTTCCTCCTCTCCCTTTCCAGAACCTTCTCCTCCCCTCCTTTTTACCCTTTCTCAAATTCAGATATGCCGCAGGATAGCGAATGGGCTTCCGGTGGTCAGGAATAGAATACGCTTAGGTCTCCCCTCCCCATGCGTTTCCGCCACCCATGGAGACGCGCTGGCAGGCCCGCTGCTTATGCCCAGTGAGCCCTTGGTGATGTCTCGCTCAGCAGGCAGCGTGTCCATTTTGTCCGCTTTTTCGTTCCTCTTTCCCAGTGACAAATGGATTGCTTTGTGAGAACAGCCAGCTCCCCAAATCTCAGTCTAGAAAGATCTTGAGGAAGCATCATTGTCTTTGCTTTTCACCAAGGACAGTCAGGTGTCGTGATACCGAAGAGGGTAGGACCTCGCACTGTACCGTGTGCACTGCGCTGACGCACAGTCATGTCATCCGGTCTTCGCAGCAGTAATTGCAAACACGCATCAGGTGCCGGCTGTGCGGACACTGTTCTAGCAACTCCTTTAATCTTCACAGCATCCCGGTAACGTCGGGCTGTTGCTATTATTTCCATTTCACAGTCGAGGAAACAGGAGCAAGGAGGTGCAGTAGCTCACACAGCAGGGGGTGGTGCCAAGCCAGGCACGGCGGCTCCAGCCTGCCCTCTCCTGCTACTAACCCTGTTCTCTAGGCGAGGAAATGGGAGCAGAGGTTAAGAGCTCGCCACATTTGGGGAGGGGAGGGAGATCAGGATGCTACTTTGGGACCTGTTGAGTTTGAAGCGCCTACTGGGCACCGTGGGGTCCAGCAGTGACCTCGACAGGAACTGATGCATGAAGTGATGGGATAGGAAGATTCGGTCGCGTGAGCATAGGAGGAGAGAAATCGCAGACAGCGAGTGAGCATAGCTGACTTTCTAAAGGAGTTTGCTGCAAAGGAAAGGCAATAGGTTGGTAGCTAGTGGCAGGGCAAGCAGGTTCGGAAGCAGATTTACTTTTACAACAGGGAAACAATAGCGCGTTTGTATGCCAAAGGGCTGGAGCAGTGGTAATGAAACCTGGACCCATGGTACAAGAAAAGGAGGGAAAAGTAGGTGACGTCCTCGGTGATGGCTTTAGATACCGGAACAGGTGGGAGGATGCCCTGGAGGGGGCCTGGGCAGATGATGGTAGACGGAAGATGGTGGTGATCGAGGGGCTGTGCTGACAGCACCTGAAGAAATGGGGTTCAAAGCTGGGGACTGTTGGGGGAAGTCAGGACGATGGTCTAGAGGTGCAATGAAGACAAGGACTCCCTTGACCTGGCCCCACAGCCAGGGATAGAAAGGTTCTGGGGAAAGGGAGCTTCCACCGAAAGGGCTTTAGGGCAGGGCCAGGCCTTCCTTAAAGCCAGAAGGCAGAGGGATTATTCAGGGAAGAATACGACAACTAGATAATATTGGAAGAATTAGAAGGTTTTATTATGTATAAATAACTGGGAGAGAATTCCCGTTTTGCAATATTTAGATTTCCTAGGGAAGTACATAGTATGTCTGAATATTCAAGTTTTTCTGTCCCACCCCACTCCCCAGTTGTAGAAAAACTACCAAGCTGTAGAAATAACAATCTGATCTTTCTCAACTTTCATATTCAGTCATCTCCACCCACAGTGCTTCTGACTTCAAAATCTGTAACAGTTCTAGGTCACATGCTCAGGCCTGAAAGCAATCATCTACTTTTGAACAATGATAAGTAGTCACATGGATAAAACACTGCCTTCTCTTTACAAGGTGCATTTAAAACTTCAAGAATACTTTCACATCTGTTATTCCATCCCACAATAATCCTCTGAGGTGTCCCAAGTAGGTGTCATTACCCAGACGTGCCCGTTGAGAAGTCGTGGGCACAAGGAGGCCAAGTGACCTGCCCGAGACGAGCTGCCTCAGGAGAGAGATTCTGATTCAAACTGGCAACACTTTTACCTTCCAAACCTCCTTGCCATACCCAGGAGAAACGAAACCACACGTCCACACAAAAGCTTGTGCAGGAATGCTCACAGCATCATTATTTACAATAGCCACAAAGCCAAGGAAACAACCCAGTGTCCATCAGCTGATAAAAGTGTAAACAAAATGTGGTGTGTCCATCCAATGGGAAATTATTTGGCAATATAAAGAAACGAAGGACTGATTCATGCTACGATGGGGATGAACTTTGAAAACATTGTGCTAAGTGAAAAGAACCGCACAAAGGGCCGCCCGTTGTATGATTCCATCTATGTGCAACGTCCAGAATAGGCAAATAGAGACAGAAATTAGATTAGTGGTTGCCAAGGGCTGGGAGAATGTGGAGTAGACAATGCCTGCTTCCTGGGTATGGGTTTCTTTTGGAGTGATGGAAATGTTTCGGAATTAGATGGTGGTGATGGTTGCACAATTCTGAATATACTAAAAACCACTGAATTGTACACTTGAAAAGAGTGAATTTTATGCCATGTGAATTATATCTCAATAATGCTCTGTGCATCTTGCCACATGTCTTGTCTCACGTCTTCCTGGGCACCGGCTCAGGCAGCGGCTGCCAAGACCGCAGGGCAGCAAGGTGGGGCGAGACGCCAGCCCAGGCGGGGGCTCCACGGGCTGGCGTGGCCAAGGCTCAGTGCCCAGGTCCCTGGCAGTCCTGTGAGTGATGGGGGTGTGGTCACGTGGAGGGGCAGCCGGGGAACTGGAAGGCAGGAAGCCAGAGAGAATCCCTAGGGAGGAGGTCCTGGCAGAGAGAGACGGCGCCGTCCCTCAGCGCTGAGGAAAACAGGCAAAGGTGCAGGGATCGGCGTGCGCCCATAGCTGCTAAGCATTTCCCCATCAACCAGCAATCTTTGCCCAGCTGAGGAAGAAAGAGGCTGCAGTCCACATGGCAGGGCCTGAAGGCTCGAGCCACCAGGACTGCCTCTGGCCAAAAGTTCCAGTTAGGAGTCAGCTCTGCATGGCCCTGGAGGAGTCCTTCTTCTGCCCTGATTGAAGCCACTGAGGGTACTTACCGGGGACAGCGAGGCTCCCCCGGCCGGCTCTGCCCCACAGCAGGTGCAGGCCTCAGGTGTCTGTGGTTTCCCCCTGGTGGGAACAGGAGCCTCCTCAACCCAGATCCCTTGCAGGTTCAAGTCACCTACCTGCACGCTCTCAGCCTCCTTGGGTGCTGTACACACTTCATGCTTGCTGGCGTGGCACACGTGTTGAAGCGTAAGATGCCTTTTATCTTTTACTGCCTATCTCACCCCCACATTTACAAATGACTGGATTTATTTATAGTGTTCCGTATATTATTGCTGAATTCTTGGTAATAGTAGGTGTATACGTCAGCCCGAAGAGTTTCCTGTCTCTATGGCTTGTCTGTTGAGGCAGGAATGGATGTTGCCTTCCACTTGTTCCGATCTTCCATAGCTGGCACTCTAGAATTTTCTCCAGCTAGATTGTATGTGGCTCACACCATGTTAATTCCTAAATACTTAATATTCTTTATCGATAGTGTGAATGGAGTTTCTTTTTTCATTTTTTTCTCTGCATTTAGTTTTTGTGGGTGTTATCTAAGTCTCGAAACTTTGCTGTCCTAATTGAGTTATTATTTTTTGCCACTGATTTCCTCGTATTTTGCAATCATGCATTTATGAGCAATGTTATTAAACATCTTTTATATTAATCCCTTCTATATCTCCTTCAACCTTTCTTACTGCCAGTTTTTGAGGACATATTTCTGGCAGTTCTCCACTGAACATATATGTGTTCCCTGGTGTTTGGCATGTGGAAGACGTCATCATCGCCGACTCCTTGGTGTGTGGGGGGCGGGGGCGTTTTCATCAGACCTGTGATGTAAGTTGAAATTTTTGAGCATCTTCTTGGCATCTATGGAAATAAGCTCTGGTTTGTACTGATCTGCTGCTGTATTCAGTTAAGCTTTCTTTTAAGGTGAACTGGCAAGCATTCCTACAATGACCCCTCCTGGGTTAGAGGAAACAATTCTTTTCATCTGGACTGAGTTCTGTTTTCCAAGTGGAATTTCAGATCTGAGTTCTAAACAAAATCAGCCTGTAATTTTCCTCTTTCATGTTGTCCTGGCAGAGTTAGGCCCCAAATCCTATTTAGTCCACAAAACAAATTGAGCACTGTTCCCATGTTTTATGTTGACAGTTGCGTTAGTGTGTTAGTGTGTCAGTCTGTTATATGTTCAGCCCGTGTCTCTGCTCAGGCCCACGAATGCCTTGAGTTACTGACCCTTCTCGGGTTCTAGGAGTCTGGGCTTTGGCAAACCAACACCATGCTCAACTTCTTCATACCCTTCCCAATTTTATGTTCTCCAAGCAGGTATTTGATAGCTGCTGTTTACTGTTGTACAAAGCCCGTCCGTTCCCTCGATCCCTCATCTCCTCTCTGCTTGTCTCTCTGAGGCTGACAAGCTGAATGCCCAAATGTGCCAAGTGCTTTGAGCAGGCGTAAGATGTTGCTTTTGTTGTTGTTCTTTTGAGAGATGGTTGTTGTTTTTGTTCCTGGTCAATAACATTGTTTATTAGTCACTAATTATGCAAGGAGTGAATGTCCTGTGCTAAACGGAGTTCTAATTGTCTGATAATAACCTTCTCTTTTATAATAAAGCTGTTTGGCAGAGTGTTTTTCATTAGCAATATCTTCTAAATGTTGCTAAGTTTTGAGAAATCTGGTCCTTGGACGCACTGGGGATGGAATTCCAGGCAGAATTCAGTCTCCCAACTCAGTGGGGAAAGAAGAGTTCTGGTTTATTTATAAACTCAGTCTTTGTTTTCTGTGTTGTCACATCTGGGCCACATGACTCATTCCTCATTTGCTTTCTTCCAGCGAATGGAAGCGATAAAGTTTAGCAGTTCAGAGCATGAACTCTGCAGCCAGAGTTGAATGCACAAATCCTACATTCAGATCCTACGACTTTGCGCAATAATTTCTCTGTGCCTCAGTTTCCTCATTTGTGAAGTGGGGTAACAGTTATACCTCCTCGTAGGGTTATGTGGGGATTACGTGAGTTATTACAAATAAGCTATTACCGTTGTCGTCATTGTTGTCATCATCATCATCATCATCTAAACCAAAAAGACTTTTTGCTACGCTTTTAACTTTTGGCCAGAAAGATGAAAAGAAGCACATGTGGTCAGTGCTTCAATAAATGATGGTTACAACGGTCCTTCATGGGGAAGTCTGCAGCACATCTCAGGAATGTCACGTGGTGGCCTGGAGCAGAGGGTGCCTGGAGGGGAATGCTTGGTAATGACGTTGGGAGGTAGGTGAGGGACTCCTGTTTAAACAGGGTAGGTTGAACATGTGTACTTAACTCCACTTCCCCCGGCATTGTCTCTAAAATGGCAATAAAGGATTTAAGAGGCTGTGAACACAGGAGAGCAAAGAGCACGTCTGAGTATTTGACAAGAGATATCAAGAAATGCAGGAAGCGAAGTGGACGCAGAGGAGAGGAAATAGAGGAAAGATGGAGAACCAGGACCTGAGGGCCTGCGGACCAGGATAAAGAGCCAGCGGCACCCAGGGAAGAGGGCAGGGCCTGGGCCTTCTGCGGTGGGGCTGAAATTGGAGGGCTGCTTGCAGATCCGTGTATGGCGCAGCTGGGCCGCCGATCACTATACACCCCGAGCTGTGTCAGTGGGGGCTAAGCCGCTCCCAGCCTGGCAGAAGATGGCACATGCGGACAAGCTGGACTCGGGGATGCCAGGCACAGGAAAGCGTGGGCACGAGAGCCAGGCTGACAGCAAAGGGAGGCGAGTGTCCTTGGGTCCTTGCCCCGCTTGCTTTTCCATCAGAGGACTGGGGCCATCCTTCCCCTCAAAATAGAAAAAGACCTTACAGATAGACACCAACATTCGCGGGTTTCTCCCGTGTCACAGGGAAATCAATGGTCAGGGCCCTGCACGTTCACCCCCATGGTGAAGCCCCTTCCCAGACACACCTGAACTTCTAGTTCACTTTCCAGTCCTGGTTCTTGAATGTAAAAGCAGAGCCAAAATCCACCCAAAATTTGGGGGGAAATGCCTCTGCCATGAGTGTATTGGTGTGGACAGAGTCTAGGGAAACTAGCAAGTGGTGGTGCAGTGTCCTGGGCAGTCACGGCAGAGCCATCCCCACCCTGAGCTCCGTGATGTAGAAGGTGCACCAACCCTTGCTGCCTTGCAGGGAGGGAGCAGGAGAGCGCCCACCTCTGTCATGCTCTCCTCCCGCTCTCTGGCTTCCTGTCTGTCTGTTCCACTGACCCAGCTCGCGGGAACAAGCCCCAAGGAGCCCAGCTGGTGCAGTGTGTTGAGGCCTCCTCCCAGCCACAGTCTGTACCTCACTTCTTACGCTCTACGTCATGGTTCTAAGAGTCATAGTTGTTGCCTTATCTGTAGTTCATCCATTCATTTTTCGCTGCTGTGTACCAGTCCATTGGTAAATACACTACAGTTTATTTATCCATTCTCTTGTTACCATTATAAAAAATGCTACTGCGATCATTCTTGGTGCATATTTACAAGAGTTTCTCTAGGATGTAATTGTTCATTCATGGGGTATGCACATGTTCAAGTTTATAAGATAATGCCGATTACTTTCCAAAGTGATTGTTCCAACTTACACTCCACCAGCTGTGTATATGGACCAATTGACTAACTATTCTGAATATCAACTACTTCATCTTTAAATGAATATAATAATACTGGCATTATAGGTATAGTGAGGAACATCTATATATCATTTAGGGAAAAGACTTTTAAAACTATTTGATGATAATGGCAGTGGTCATACTCAGAAATCACATGTATATCAAGACAGGATATGACCTGTGTAAAGAGCTTTGCAAGCACATATGGTATTCTCAGCTCACACGTGATTATGTGTTATGTTTTGTTATACTAGGCACCTATTACGTGTGTGTTACAAAGTTATTTTTATACACTATGTTTTCTAAATTCCTTGTCTTCCCTCAGAATGTATAATAAGATGTGGCATCAGACCCAAGACGCCCTCAATTCTTTGCTTGATAAAGAGTCTCAGAAGATGGCAGAACCACAAAAAAGTCAAGTTTTCTTCTTCCAAATGTTAGCCACCTTCTACATAAAATATGTGCAGATCTTTAGAAACCTGGAAACTGTCTATGACCAGATAGTCCATCCACAGAAACGAACACTGATCCGGAAAATACTGGATGGGGTGATGGGTCGCATCCTGGAACTGAAGAATGAGATGGTTGAATTGGAATTAACCGAGTTTCATTATTTTGATGACCTCTTACAGGATCTAAAGTTGGCGCCTGTAAGTACTTTGTTGTTTTTCTTTTTTTCTTATTGGTTTCTTTTTGTTGTAAATAAGATAAGTAGGCTGGTACCCAATACTCCGCAAACTTTTAGACATATTTACTGGTTGTTTGATGTATTAAAAATCTAAACATTTCCCTATAATTACACCATACGTGATGGACAAGGATTGAGCTCCCTTCATTTTTGGTGCAGATGAATCTTTGCACAGTTCTTGGGACTGTGAGGCATTGAGGTTGTTGTGGTCTTACCTGACATCATGGTGTCTACCTGAGACTGTTGGGATGGAGTAGGCTGGCCCTTTCATGAATATCGTGTAGGAAAAACCTCCTCACGTCCAATAGCAGTGCCCCTACTCTGTTTCCATGGGAAGTCTCTCTCTGTAGCCTATTGGTGGTGAGTTCCTTATTCCCAGATGGGTGCTTCTCCTCCTTTGCTTTGGGTCAGTGGTGACCCAGGGGGATCTATGGCTTCTATGGCTATGAGCTTTTGAGCCTCAGACACCAAAAAAGAGCTTGCAGTGTCTCTCTCCTTCTCTCTCCTTCTCTGCTCTCTCCTGTCTCCCTGCTGGCACCTGGTAACCATAGCGCCCTCCTGTGAGCATTTGGACTTCTGCTGCCAGGTGCCTGGGATCTTTTCTGATGCTCTGTATGGCTGGATCATTGTCATGGTCCTGTGAGAAAGAGAAAGGGAAAACGAAACAGATTCATCAAGAGAAGCAGAAATAAATGCAGAATCCTGAAGGCACCTTCATCCCTGGGCACACCTCTGTCGCTGACAAGCACCCAACTGTGTTCCTGCCCTTGGTTCCTGAGTTCCCCCAAATCCTTTCTTAGCCAAATGAGCCAGAAGACCATTTCTGTAACCTGCCACTTAAGAAAGCTTTCCTAATAGGTCCTCCTCATGTAGAGAAATGTGTAGTGGGTGAGATGGATTTCTCTGCTCCACAGAGCTTTGGAAGCCCCAAGGTATCTGGGGTAGATATAAAACATACCGTGGATGAGGTCCCCAGCAGCTGGTATCTGTCTTCCATTCTCAATTGCTGCTTCTTCACCCTCAAAATCCTAACTTTAATTTTATGGTACCAAATAAACCAGATAGAGCCACACCAATAAAGTTTTATCTTAAGTTATAAAAGTACAACAATTAAATGTGCTGATTCATAAATAAAATCACATTAGATAAAAGGATAATCATTCTTCTCTGACTGTGCTCTATCATAGGCCATACTCCCCCACTGGGCCCTGGCAGTTCACTCTCAGATCACCCCAAATCACCATTGACCGAAAGTTTTGGTATTCAAAGGCCATTGTCACCTCCCAGAAATCATGGGGATACTGTCCCACCAAGTCCTAAAAATGACACCCCTTTAGGCTGTAATGCTTGGTTAGAGAAGTCCTGTCCAAAATTCCCCAGGCTGGAGGGAGAGTGTGGGGAGTCACACCCAGAATTGCAGAAAAGGGGAGCTGATCCCAGAGACAAAACCCTTTGCTGCCTGGTCAGCTGGTCTACCAGAAAGCGGCCAGGCAGGTCTGACCAAGCGTCTAGGATAAAATTTCTCAGAGGGATTGGCCAGTCCTTAAGTAGCACATCTGCACTCCTGATTCCTAAACTTGGACTGGTAAACATTCATCTGACCATGAATTTGACATATTTGGTAATATGCACAAGTGAAGGATAGAAGTTTACATTTATTGTATAAAAATGTTTCATAATAAAGCAAATTTTGCAAATAATTTTTGTAATGGGGTAATTTTGGTAAAAAAAATATGGTTTTCCAAATTATTAGAAAAAATTGTGACCATTTAAATACCAATAGTGGACGTGCTAATGATCTCTTCAGCTCAACACTTTGCTATCCCAGTATGAATCATTATTTTAGGTAGTATGAGATAATACTGTATATGTGTACACAAAGAGTGCAATGTGCACCACGCAATGGGATGGACATATTTGAAACCTGGACTGAGGGGGGGAGGGGGGGCAAGGGCAACACACGTAACCTAAACATCTGTACCCTCATATTATGCTGAAATAAAA
>CAUYSK010014840.1:0-12091 GCA_963575035.1 Avahi laniger | reverse complement strand
AGTGAGTACCGTGGCGTCAGCCTGGCTCACAGCAACCTCAGACTCCTGGACTCAAGCGATCCGGAGGTGCACTCTTGCTCCAGCCTTGAGTCTCCCCGAGGGCGAGCTCCGGAGGTAGAGAGAGGCAGAGAGACTCTGCTTCCTGAGGAGCTGAAAGGGTCCTTCCTGTCCTACAGGACGCTCGTGAGCACCCTTGGGCACATACTCCAGGGACTGTGTGGCCATGAGCCAGTGGACTGTAACTGCTCCCCTGTGCCCAGCAGTCTAAAGCGGCAGCCACACAGTGTGAGGCTGCTCTCTGGACAAGCCTGCCTGCCTGTGAACCCTGGAGCTCTGTGACTTTCGGAAAGTTAATTAGCCTGTCTGGGCCTTTCTTTTACCTTTTCTAAAATGAATATGGTAATAATAGTATCTTCCTGGCAGGGTTTTGGGAGGATAAAAGAGTTGTTATGTGTAAATTAGGCAGAGTAGTCTCAGAAGTATAGCAACAGCTTGTCATTTTATCCTGGGTGCAGGGCCCTACACAGTGGGGCAGAGTGGCGGCAGTGAAGGAGATTAGAAAGAGGGATTTCACAGCGCAGTGCTGTGCCTTTTAGTCCACAGAATAGGGTCGACTTCCTTTCCCTGCTTTTGTCTCCCTATGACATCAAACTCCAGGAATCCCTGTGGACCTCAGTCCCCATCCCCTCTTCCCAGAATGGAGAGGGGAACAGCTGCTCAAACCTGGAGAAAAGATGCCCAGGATGAAAGCTGCCAGGCACAGCTGTGCAGTCTGCAGGTTCCTGGCAGGTGGAGAGTGGGCAGGTCCCAGCCCACATCGTCTTCGCCCTGACCTGCCAGGAAGGCTTGAGCCCTCCTCTGAGCTCCCTGGCCGCAACGTCTGGACTAAGCCCCGTTTGAGCACTTTCCACACTGCATTGTTATACACTGTGTCTGCCACTGGCCTCTGACGTCCTCAAATGCACAGATCACGTGGTCCCTCATTGGCCCTGGCCTTCACCATGGTACCAGGAAAATAGGAGCTCCTCGACAAGAATCAGACAAAGAAATGAATGAATGCATGAGTGAATGAATGAATGAAGTTTCGGGGTAAGACTGTGAAGACAAGACACTTCATTGTGAAGCCACAGTGATGAGAAGATGCTGGTAGTGTGTGGTCCTTTCTCATTAGTCGTTCAAACTGGCAACAGGCAGCTAGTGTGAACATGGCAGTTTGGGAGGAGCAGAGCATCTTTGCAGTTCCTATGATAGTCACTGAATAAATGTTAAATTTGATGTTTTGTTGATTAATATCCAAACATAGTTCATTCCAGTTGTGTTTGAAATATGTATTTGCAATACTGATTTAACACAGATATTAAATAAAGTGGACTATTTACAAAATCCTTCATCTAGCTAGAGACTCTAGGAAGCTCAGTAACTTGACTCTTTCAAGCTTGACTCTTTCAATCTCAGTAACTTGAAAGCCTGTGAAACTTCCCCATTTAACCAGGGACAGGCACATGGAAAACCACCCGGAGAGGGCCAGGAGCCACCGGGCTGACGCTGGGCTCTGGGCTGAGGGCCCACTTGGAGAGCACCCCACTCTCCTAGAGGGACGAGAGGCTGGACAGCAAAGACGTCGGCCTCACACATTTATGAAGCACCTCACAGCTCGACTCAGGATAGAGACAGGCATCACTCACGCCACCTGACAGCTAAGAAAACCCAGGCTCCAAGTGATGGAGGAGCCGGTTGCTGCAGGACTAGGACTGAAGGCTCCTGACTGCAAAGCCAGGGCTCCTGCGCCACCCCCACAATCCGGAGCCCAGCTGGAGCAGCTGGCCTGTGGGGCGGGGGGAAGGTTACTGAGGACTGCGTCAGAGTCCTTCCAGAAGAGAAACCACAGCCACTTTCCCAGCTCCTTCTGTGGTCATCTGTCAGCAGAACCCAACAGGCTGAAGCTGACAGAGGAGTCCCAGTCCCAGGTAAACAGTGGAGCACAGAGGGTGGCTGGTGCCATCGCCAGCCTGGCAGGAGCGAGGCCAGGGGGCGCAGCTCTGCTTGAGCCAACAGCTCCTCAGGGGCCGGTGGCTGGAGACCCAGCAAAACTCATGTCAGACAGTGCAGATGCTCTAGAAGGAAGGAGGAAGCCCAGAGTCCCTAGAAGGTGGGAGACAGGATTGATATGGAGGATCAGGGCAGGAACTTCCAGAAAGAAGAGCATTCCAGGCAAAGCCACTCTCTGAAACTGGCCAGTACGCTGCACTCACCCTCACAGCCCAAGACCACCCACCTGGGCACGGCCTGGGGCCCCATGAGTCCTCTCACCAGCAGTTAGCCTTTGTCAAGAAGATCCTCATTCATTCACCCAACAAACATTCCTGCAGCGCCCACTCTGGGCCAGCAGAGAAACCTGAGAGGAATGGCTGGGGACAGCTGCCTGCTCCTGAGACGCAGCCAGCCCCTGTGCGCCCCAGCCCCTCAGCCAGCAGTGAGGGTGGCAAATGGTTGGAGAATGCTGGGTGGTGGAGAGCCCTCCCGGGCATCCAGAGGGACCTGCAGGCACACTGCCACGGAGCAGGTCCCCAGGCCTTCCCGACTGCCAGTCTCAGCAGCTCAGCCAGAGCCGGGTTGGGGTCTGAGGACACGGAGGCCAGAGAAGAGACCAGCCCTTCCCAGGCCTCCCCTGGGCCTGGCCTCCCCAACTCTCGCAGGCTGCTGCGCTGCGGAGAAATGAAACCTCAAAGGATTTTTTTTTAAGCAGGAGGAGGAGGGGATAAAAAATAGCAGCACACAATTAGGGAGCCGCTGAACTTCTGTGCAAACTAATGAATAAACCAGCCCTTGACAACTTCTCCCAACTGCTGCCGACAGGATAATTGTGCCTAATTTCTTAATTTTAATGCCGTTGTTGCATTTGGCTTCTGCTAATGAGATGTAAATATGTGTTGCGGGTTTGTGGATTTGTTTAATTGCAGGGTAGCTAAACTGCTATTGGCCGGAAGGTTAGTCTCTTATTTATTTATTTTTATTTTTATACGCCCTGCGTTCAGCAAAGACAGTGAGGCTGGGGAGGGCGGCTGTTGTGGTGGTCGTTTGCCTCTGTCGCTGTCCTGGTGCTCCCTGGTGGAGGGCTGGTGGCTTCGAGGGGTGGGAGGGGGATGGAGAGAGAGTTACTTGCACCTCCTCCCTCCCCAGGCCCAAGTGCTGCTGCGTCCCTTGCCAGACTGATCTGCACCATGCCTGTCCCCTCACCAGCGGAGGAGGAGGATGCGGAGCTGGACCGAGGTGGCTCTGGAGCAGCAGGTGGGATCAGGCCAAAGCACCTGTGGAGGAGCAACCAGGGTGGCAGGGGCAGGAGAGCCAGGAGCAGGGTGTGGGAAATGTGACCAGTGGGAGGGAAGTGGGGGAGGAGCAAGTCCCCTGTCTTGTCTCCTCTCGGTTGGGACTAGGCCAGCCTGGGGCCTGGAGGAGCATGAGAGCAGAGCACATCGGGTGCCACGAGGATGGCTGAGCTCCTGACAGCAACGCCGTCCTGAGTGCTGGGAGTGTTCACCCTGTAGTCCTTGGCTGTGTGGCCACCCCACAGCCCTGCGGGAAAGGGCTCTCATTGCCACCATACGACAGATGGGGCACCACTGTCAGAGAGGCTTGTAACTTGCCCAGAGTCACAAAGCTGAGTGGCAGTGATGGGGTTTGAAGCTGGCATAGTCCAACTGCAGAGTTGGTGTTCTCTGCTAGAGTCACATGTCCTGCCGTCTGCTCAGCCCGCCCTCTGTGCTGCGGGAACGGGGTCCCTGGTCTTGGGCAGCTTCCCGCAGGAGTGCGGAGGCCGGAATCTGATGAGCCGGTGAGGGCCATGGATCCCAGCCCAGGGGTCAGGGCAGAGGTTCCTGTCCACCTTTTCCCATGGCAGGGCCACACCTGTCATCTGGCAGAGCCGGGACCTCTCCCTGATTCACCGTGTCCCAGGAGGAGCTGGGTCGCCAGCAGTCTCCACACCTGGCCTCCCATCCCTCAGGAGAGGGCACATTCTCCACTACGCCGGATTCCAGTCCTTGACTGAAGCTTTAAGTGGAATCTCTTCACCATCTGCTCTCTAGAACAATCCTTCAGGTATTTAAAGGAAGATATTTGGTGTTCGCCTCAGCCTTCTCTTCGTGGAGATGAAGCATCCGGATGGCCTTCAGCCTTTCCTTCTGAGCTCTGTTCCTCTGAGACCGTCTGATGACCCCCACGGAGTCTCATCAGGGCTTCAGACCCCAGACTAACCGGAGGACACACCTCTGTCAGGATCAGAACAGCAGAAATATCCCTCTGGTCTTCATAAGGAGCGATGCTTAGAAATCTGCAACACGCCTCTTTGGAACCCTCCTCCCTGCCCCGTGGCTACACCTGTTGCCTCCCCAGCCCCCACACCTCTAGTCTGGGTTCCACTTTCAGGCCACTTTCTCTCTTTTGGGGAAAGAAGCTAATAAAACAATCCCTCCAGAATACACTTTGTGTATTATTTCTCCCAGAAGTGTCTACATTTTAACTGGTAGACTGAAAAAATTTTAATATCCAAAGAAATGAATTCTTAAAGGTACAATTTCCTAGTCAGCAAAGAATAACAAAATTAGCTCTAGGAAAAGAATAGTCAAAATATCTCAGTATTAGGGAAGGGCACAAACTGTCCCCGCAGGTGGGGACAGCCCCGCCCACGTGCCAGCTTTTCTCCCTTGAGTTCCTTCTTCCTTGGCGCCTTTGCTCGACTTCATGGTTTTCTTTTGTGGGATGCTCTTGCCATCCTCTTTCCTTACTTACCTCCAGGAAAGCGTCCAGATGAAGTAGAACGTGCCCTCACCAGTTGTCAAGAGACCCGTCCTCTCGTCCCAGCTTGGATGCCTGACACCAGCCTGGAGATGCGCACACCACAGTGCTTCTCCAAGGCAGCGGGGCCCAGCACTGGAAGGACAGTCACCTTGTCTACCCACCCACCCGGAGACTGAGCGTCTCACTCCACAGTCCAGGCAAGTGCTTGTCCGGCCTATGCTTGGGTCCTTCCAAGAACCCACTTCTTCCCAGTACAGACTCTTCCATCCACGAGCCACTCCTAGGAAAGGATTTCTTTCACTAAATTGACCTAAAAGGGGTCTCCCGGTAGCTTGGAGCAAAAGTTCTGGTCTGCCCATAGGAGGTCACGAGGGAAGAACAGGAGTCAGGGGACCTGGGCCTGCCCTTCCCCGTAGCCATGTGCTCTCCGGCCCCCACCCCTCCCCATCTGCGCAGCAGGGACGATGATCTCTGTGTCAAAGCAGCCCCGAGGACTACGTAAGATTACGTCCGTAGAGTGCCTGGCATACAGGACGAGGAAGATTAGCATCGAGCCTCACCCTTTTCTGTGTGAGGACCTTTCAAATTGTGTAGATAGCCACGATGCCTCACCTCCATGTCCCGCCACAATCCCAGTTTCCTCACAGGAATGACATGGGAACAACCATACTTGCCCTTTCTACGTCCAGGGGCCACACAGAGTGTCAAATAAACCTGGCGGCATGACACAGGGCTAGCGCCAGGCTCGGCACTGCTGCTCCTCACTTTCCTGCCCCCTTCTCCCCCGTGGCTCCTTATGCCTCGCTGTTTCCTGTCGCCCTTTCTCCTTTTCTTCAGCTACCGCGTCCCTCCCCACCAGTCCTTTCTCCATCCTCCGCCCCGGGGCTCCCACACCGTTGCTGCTGGGCTGGGGAGCAGGATCAGGAGACAGGCTGGGGGTTTGTCCTCCAGCCTCTGATAGAACTCACAGCTGTGCGTTCCCAAGCACATATAATGATAATAGGAAACAAAATGTATCCTGTTAAGAAATCCAGGCAAACACTTTGCAAAGAAGATGATCTTCCTTAACCAGCCAGGCAGCTAATGAGACAGCTCCAATGTAATCAATGATTTCGTCAGTCTCCCCAAAGGCCTCCGTGTCCCTTGGTTGGCTGTCTGGACACCCTAGCCTCATTACTCTAGTGCTGAGCAAGAGAACTTGGCTGGAAGTTGGCCCTATCCATAAGCCCTCCTTTCAGGCACGAGTAGTAAAATATAATAAATTTGGTAGAGTGTCTTATTTTTTTCTATTCTTTAAGAGCAATGATTCATAACTTTTACATGCTCATTAAAATTACAAGGAAATCTTTCCATGCCAGTACCTGGGTCCTGCCCCAGACCAAATGTGTCTGTCTTTAGGCTTCATGTCTGGGCATTATTATTGCTGATTGTTTTTGAGAACTTAAAAGAAAAACTTCCCATCCCCTAGGATGGTTCTCTGAGAAGAAGAGGGCTGTGGCTCTGGGTTCATGAGGCAGCAGATACCAGAACCAGTTCAGTCCTTGACCCCGTGAGCCAGCTTGCACTTGGGTCCCATGCGTGACGTTGCAGAGCATGGACAGCCCCCAGACAAGCTCAGCTTGGAGGATAAAGTCATCCTCCAGGGCAAAAATGGTCATATCAGGTACAGCATCTGGATTCTGCTGACTGCCCCTGGAAGGAACATTCCAGCACAATTCTCAGGCTGAAAACAATACAGAACCAGTGTTGGACAGCACCTCCACATGGCAGTGAGACACAGGGCCATCTGAGTCATGCCTCGGTTCTTCCAGTTTGTCTGTGGAAGCAGACCTGACTCCTTTTTGAGCTTCCAAAGCCAATTCACCGAGAAAGCCTACAAAAAGTAGGTAATATCCTGATTTCCCTACCAATAATATTTACAGTGTCAACATTTGGTTGGAAAAATGAATTCATTTTATCTGTGTTTGCATTTTGAGCTTGTAGAACATCCCTTGCAAATTATACAAAAAGAGCTGGCCCATCTCCGCCCCATGTAATGGGTAGTACATATTTAACCTTGCTCACGGTCTTGACTAGATCAATTACTTTTCAGGGCAGTAAATCCCAAAGTTCTCTGGTCAGAGTTTGTGTCCTAAAGCCACGGTTCCTGCCTTGTATTCCCACTTGGCTACTTCTATGCCAACAGAGGCCATCAGCACATCACATCTCTCTTCATGAAGTCACACAGCCAGAGCTGGGAGCTGCATATGCGTCGCATCCTGCCCTGCAGCCTTGCCCTCCCAGGGCTGACCCCTGCCCTCCCTTCCCCGGAGTCTGGGGTGCTTTGGAGGCAAGGGCACGTGGGAAAGTACTGGATGAAAGTCAAAAGACCCAGGTTCTAGCTCTGGTGTTTCCACTTGACCTGCGTGACCTTGAGGACAGTCTCCTCAATTCTCCGGGCTGCAATTTCTCCATCTATGGAAGAGGACGGTGAAACGTGAGATGTTCTCTGGGGCCTCATTAGTTTGAATTGTCTGTGACTCATCGTGCGAGGTGCTGGTAGCAGGGTTGTAAAGGGCCATGTGTTGGGCGTCAGTTGCCCCACCCTCTTGTATGCACCAAACCATCTCAAATATCGGATAACTTCACTTGGTCTCTAAAACTTTTATGCAAAGGGACTTTAAAAAAAATCTCATATATTCACTTCTCCAAAATGTCAGTCTCTGTGGCCTGGCCTCTGTGCAAACCTAATGATGTTGGAGAAAGTGACAGGATTTCCCTACCCAACCTCCCACCGGCACAATAAACTGAGGGCTTGTTAAAATCTCCGTCGTGTCACCCCAGTGTCAAGCCCCTGTGTGCTGAGCTCTGCCCGGAGCTGTGTTACTCCCCGCAGTCCCTGGATAGGGGAGAGCTCGAGAGCTGAATTGGACTAGTCCCTGCGGTCTGGGAGCGGAGGAACTGGGGGCGTGGTGCCTGGTCCTGAGTACCATGGGGCTCCCAGCTGCAGGCCAGGCCCAGGTGGACAGCTGCAAATCACGTCACCAATGGACAAGACATGGGGCTTGCTTGGGTTAAGAAAAAGACTGTTCAAGTAGGAGATAAGCAGTTGGTTGTAAGTCAGAGACAAAGGAGAGGAAGAAAAAGCAGTTTGAAAATGGACGGTGGGGCGTAGGGCCTGGATCTCTTCTTGGATTGCAGTAAAAGTGGCTGTGAAGGCTTTTTATCCCATCCTGGGGCATTTAAAGGGGAAATGCCAGAGCGGACCCAGAGCGGTTGTGTTGGGCAGAGATTTACTTTTTATTTCTTTATTTTAGAAAGAAGAAAACTCCGTTTTAGAGCCCCAGCCCCTCTCTGACTAGACACCCTGAATCTCCGTCCCCAAGTCCACGAAGACCTCCTCTCCCCAGGACAGCCACCCGTTCCTCTCTCCAAGAACCCGCAGCCCCAAGCCAGTGTCAGATGCAAAAATGCCAGTATTCAGCCTTTGATCCAGGTGCGTCACGGTGCTGTGTGATCTCCGAGCACCGTCCCTGGAGCCATTAGCTGAGCCCGGGGAAATCCTCCTCCTGTCACTCACCCTCCAGGGCGGGGGAGGGTCTGCGTTGTGGCAGCAGAGGAAGGGGAGAGGTGGGGGGGGCGGTTAGCTGCTGTTGTTTTTTTTTTAAATAAACATTTTTGTTCTATTTTTTTTAATTAATAGACTCTTTTTAAAGCAGTTATAGGTTTATAGAAAAATTGAATGGAAAATATGAAATTCTCATATAGTCCCTTATACTTCCCCCACAAGTCTTCCCTATTTTTAACCTCTTGCCTTAATGTGGTATATTTGTCACAGCTGAGCTAATATTGATGCATTACTAAGTAAAAGTGTGTAGTTTTCAGCAGGGCTCACTCTTGGTGTTGTGTGTTCTCTGGGTTTTGATGAATGTGTCCACCATCGGGGTACCGCACAGAATGGTTTCACTGCCCTAAAATCCTCTGTGCTCCACCCATGCTTCCCTCCCTCCCTCCCCCTAATCCTCTGGCAGCCAATGAAGTGTCCACAGTTTTCTTTTCTAGAATGTCATGTAGTTGAAATTATACAGTATGTAACCTTTGCAGATTGGCTTTTTTCACTCATCAATATGCACTTATGGTTTCTCTGTGTCTTTTCATGATTTGATAGCTCATTTTTTAAAAAATCACTAAACAACATTACATTGTCTGGATGTACCACAGTGTGTTTATTTGTTTACCTATTGAAGGACAACTTAGTTGCTTCCAAATTTTAGCAATTATGAATAAAGCTGCTATAAACAATCATGTGTAGGATTTTCTGTGGACATAAGTTTTCAACTGATTTGAGTGAATACCAAGAAGTATAATTGCTGGATTTTATGGTAAGAGTATTTTAGTTTTGTAAGCAACTACCAAACTGTCTTTCAAAGTGGCTGTGGTACAGACACAAAAATATCACCAGAAATGAATAAGAGTTTCTGTTGCTCCACATCCTTGCCAACATTTAATGTTGTCAGTGTTCTGTATTTTACCACTCTAGTAAGTGTGTAATAGTACCTCATTGTTCTAATTTGCAATCTCCTAATGACATATGATGTTGAGCATCTTTTCATATGCTTATTTTCCATCTGCATACCTTGTTTGGTGAGATGTGTGTTCTCTTTTGTCCATTTTTTAATTGCGTTGTTTGTTTTCTTGTTGTTGAGTTTTAAGAGTTCTTTATGTATTTTGGATGCCAGTCTTTTATCCAATAAATGTTTTGCAAAAATTGTCTTCCAGTCTATGACTCATGTTTTCACTCTCTTAACAGTGTTTTCACAGAGTAGAAATTTTTGATTTTAATGATGTCCAATTTGTCAATTTGTTTTTTCATGGATTATGCATCTGGCACTGTAGTTAAAAAGTCATCACCAAACCAAAGGTAACTTAGATTTTCTCCTAGAAATTTTGTAGTTTTACATTTTATTAATACATTTAGGTCTGTGATCCATTTTGAGCTCATTTTTGTGAAAGGAGCAAAGTCTGCGTATTTTTTTGCATGTGGATGTCCAGTAGTTGCAGCACCACTTTCTTTAAAAGCCTGTATTTCTCCATTAAATGACCTTTGTTTCTTTGTCAAAGATCAGTGGAGTATATCTGTATGGATCTATATCTGGGTTCTTTATTCTATTCCATTAATCTATTTGTCTATTCTTTTGCCAATACCACATTGTCTTGATTACTATAGCTTTCTATTAAATCTTGAAGCTAGGTAGTGTTAGTTCTCCAAATTTGTTTTTCCTGTGAGTCTTTTGTAGATCTTAGCTTTCCACATAGGCTTTAGTATCAGTTTCTTTTTATCTACATGATAACTTACTGGGACTTTGATTGATTGATTGAGCTATAAATCAAGTAGAGAAGAACTACCTTGATTATATTGAGTATTCCTATCCATGTACATAGAATATGTATTTATTTACATCTTCTCCGGCTTCTTTCATGGCATTTTTGTAGTGTTCCTCATATAGATATTGTACATAATTTGTTAGATTTTTACCTTAATATTTATTTTTGATGCTAATGTAAATAGCATTGAGTTTTTAATTTCAACTTCCAATGGCTCATTACTAATAGAAAAAAAGCCTAACCTTGTATCTTGAAATTTTGTATCTTGAAACTTTGTCACTTATTAATTCCAGAATTTTATTGTTGTTGTTGATTCTGTGGGATTTTTCTACATAGACAATCGTGTCATCTGTGAACAATGACAGTTTTATTTCTTCCTTCCCAATCGTCTGACTTTTACTTCCTTTTCCTGTCTTACTGAATTAGCTAGGACTTCCAGTACAATGCTGAAAAGCAGTAGTAAGAGGGTACATCCTTGCCTTGTTCCTGATCTTAGCAGGAAAACATCTAGTTTCTCACCACTAATTATGATGTTAGCTGTAGTTTTTTTGTAGATGTTCTTTATCACATTAAGGAAGTTTCCCTTCCATTTCCTGTTTGCCGAGAGTTTTTATCATGAAGATTTTGTTAAATGCTTTCTCTGCATCTGTTGCTATAATCATTTGCTTTTTCTTCTGTAGCCTGTTGATGTGATGGATTACATTAATTAATTTTCAGCTGTTGAATCAGCTTTGTATGCTTGCGATAAATCCCACCTCATCGTGATATGTAATTCTTTCTATACATTATTGGATTTGATTTACTAATATTTTTTTGAGAATTTTAGTATGTGTGTTCATGAGAGATATGAGTCTATAGTTTTCCTTTCTTGTAATGTCTATTTCTTTTAAGTATTAGCATAATTCTGGCCTCATACAATGAGTATGAAGTACTCACTCTGCTTTTATGTTCTGAAAGATTGTAGAGAATTGGAATAATTTCTTCTTTAAATGTTTTGTAGAATTCACCAGTAAAGCCATCTAGGTCTTGTACTTTCTGTTTTGGAAAGGTATTAATTATTAATTCAATTTCTTTAATAGATATAAGCCTATCAAACTATTTATTTTTCCTTTTGAAAGTTTTGGTAAATTGTGTCTTTCGAGGAATTAATTGGTCCATTTCATCAAGGTTATCAAATCTGTGGGCATGGAGTTCTTTCTGTAAGATTCCTTTATTATCCTTTTACGTCCATGGGCTCAGTACACATGGCCCCTCTTCATTTCTGATAGTAGGCATTTGTGTCCTCTTTCATTCTTTCCTTAGTTAACCTGGTTAGTGGCTTATCAATTTTACTGAGCTTTTCGAAGAACCATCTCTTTTTTTTGTCGTTTTTCTCTTTTGATTTCCTGCTTTCAATTTTATTGATTTATGCTCTACATTTTATTATTTTCTGTTTTCAGTGAACTTAGTTTTCTCTTCTTATTGTAACTTTCAAAGGTAGAAGCTTTTATTATTGATTTTAAACCTTTCTTCTTTTCTAATATATGCATTCACTGCTAAAAATATCCCTCTAAGCACTGATTTCTTTGCATCCCACAGATTTTGATAAATTGTATTTTAATTTTTATTTATTTTGTAATGCTTTTAGATTTCTCTTGAGACTTCTTTGACTCATTATTTAGAAGTGTGTCATTATTCTTCAAATGTTGTGAATTTTCTGGCCTTCTGTTATTGATTTCTACTTTGATTTAATTAATGTCTGAGATCACAGTTTGTATGATTTCTACAATTTAAAATTTGTTGGCCTGGCATGGTGGCTCACACTTGTAATCTTAGCATTCTGAGAGGCCGAGGCAGGCAGATCATTTGAGCTCAATAGTTCGAGACCAGCATGAGCAAGAGTGAGACCCCATCTCTACTAAAAAAATAGAAAGAAATTAGCTGGACAACT
>CAUYSK010014839.1:0-13451 GCA_963575035.1 Avahi laniger | reverse complement strand
GGGAGAAAATTTTTGCATGCTACAAATCTGATAAAGGGCTGATAACTAGAATCTACTTAGAACTCAGGAAAATCAACAAGAAAAAATCAAACGACCCTATCAAAAAGTGGGCAAAGGACATGAACAGAAACTTTTCAAAAGAAGACAGAATAACAGCCAAAAAACATATGAAAAAATGCTCAACATCTCTAATCATCAGAGAAATGCAAATTAAAACCACAATGAGATATCATTTATCTCCAGTGAGACTGGCCTTTATCAAAAAGTCCCAAAACAATAAATGTTGGCACGGATGCGGAGAGATAGGAACACTCATGCACTGTTGGTGGGACTGAAAACTAGTGCAACCTCTGTGGAAACCAATATGGAGATACCTTAAGTAGAAGTAGAAGTACCATTCGATACAGCAATTCCATTATTGGGCATTTACCCAAAAGAGCAAATGATACTGTATGGGAAAGACACCTGCACCCAAATGTTTATAGCAACACAACTCACAATTACAAAGATGTGGAAATAACCCAAGTGTCCATCAATACATGAGTGGATTAATAAAATGTGGTATATGTATACCATGGAGTACTATTCAGCTTTAAGAAACAATGGTGATATAGCACCTCTTGTATACTTCTGGATAGAGCTGGAATGCATTCTACTAAATGAGGTATCCCAAGAATGGAAAGACAAGCACCACATGTACTCACCATCAAATTGGTATTAACTGATCAACAAATAAGAGCATATATAAGAATAACATCTATTGGATGTTGGGCAGGGGGAGGGGGCAGGGAGAAGGGGACGGGTATATGCATACACAAAGAGTGCAATGTGCACCACCCGAAGGATGGACATATTTGAAACTTGGACTTGGCAGGGGGCGGGGGAAGGCAAGGGTAACATATGTAACCTAAACATCTGTATTTCCATAATATGCTGAGGAAAAAAAGAGAGAGAGAGTGGGTATTTTGTTGATTCAGCCGGCTAAACGGGCATCTGGCAACTCCTGAGCACTTGCCCCCAGTGCTAGCTCTCCCTGGGTGTCTGGCCGCCATTTTGGGGGTCCACCCACTGTGGTGGGCTACTATTTCGGGCAACACTCTTCCCACAGCCTAAGGACTTTTATGCTGGGGCCGGCTGGCCCCTGGAGGTGGGGAGAAGTGAGAAAAGCCACTTGTTTTGTGTGGCTGGCGTGAATCCGCGGGAAGTCCATGACCTGTTGATTTGGCTAGCTGGGCCCATGTCAGTGGGTGAACTTGAGTGCTTCCCTCCAGTGCTAGTTACCCAGTGGTGGGAGGCCCCCATCAGTGGGATCCCCAGATGCTGGGGTGCTCAGCAGTCAGACAACATCCCTCCTCTAGCCCAGTGACTTTCGAGCTGAGCACGGTGGGCTCTGCCCTTGGAGGTGAGAAGAAGTGAGAAAAGTCACTTTCTTTGTGCCACTGGTGTCCATCTGCAGGACCTGGACGCTGTACAATGATTGACAGCCCATTGATTCGGCCTGCCAGAGTGGCTTAGGTCATCTAATAAGAACATAACTTGAGAGCTTGCTCTCCATATCTGGGCAGCTGCCAACAGTGAGATCTGCAGCTGAGAAGCAAAATTCTAGTCAGAGACCTTAGCAAATGCACCAATTGATGCCTCCAAGCAGGTGTAACCACTCAAGCATGGTGCCACTAATAACATATTAGTGGCTCTCCCTAGCTGCAGGTCAAGCAACCAAAGAAGCACACACCCACAGGCCTGCAGGTATCAGCTGAGATCTGTCTTGTCCTTTCCCTCACTTTAAGGGGTAATAGGGTTCAAGTAACCCTTAGGAGTGCTGAGGCCCTTCCTAAAGATCAGGGCATTGGTATTCATCATCTGGGAGACTAGAGACTAATACAGAGAAATTAAGCTACCTTGATAACTGGCTTCTCCACACAATCTACAACCAAAGACAGAAAGGGTAACCCCATGGCTTAACACAGTGCCCTCCATTTCAAGCTATTAGAGGGCAGTGGAGTCGTACAAACGAGTGTAATCCACACCTTGGAGCTTAAACTGGGGGACCAAACTCACTAACCTCCATTGGCAAGAAGTGAAGACAACAGGTCAGAGGTAACCCAACTTGCTAAACTACTTCTAAGGCAGTACAAGACCAGCACGCCACTTCCCACCACTGTCAAGGAACATCCCTTGGGGACTTGAAGTTAGGGGCACAAACCAGTCCTTAAACAAAAAGTTCTCAACCAAGTAGCCTGATGAGAAAGAACCAGCAAAAGAACACGGGAAACATGAAAGATCAGAGAGAAAAGTCACCCCAAAAAGAAATCATTAGACCTTCAAAAAAGGATACTAATTTAAATGAAATGATTAAAATGACAGGAAGAATTCTGCATATGAATTCTAAGAAAACTCAATGGAATTGAACAGAAAATACAAACCCAACACAAAGACCATGAGAACAGTACAGGAAATGAATAAAAAATTCTCTAAAGAAACCGAAATATTATGAAAGAACCAAACAGAAATTCCGGAAATGAAAGAGGCATTCAAGTAACTACAAAACACAGTGAAAAGCCTAAAGAATAGAATGGATTGCACCAAGGAAAGAATTTCAGAGCTTGAAAATAATGTCTAAATGCTAAAAATTCAGATGAAGAAAAAGGACACAAAAGCAAGAGACAAGAACGAAATATACAAGAAATGTGGGATTATGTGAAGAAACCAAATATAAGAATTATAGGCATCCTGGAGAGAAAAGAAAATATATAAGGCCTGGAGAACCTATTTCTTGGAACACTGGAGAAAAATATGCCTGGCCTGGCCAGAAATCTAGACATCCAGATACAAGAAGTACACAGAACTCCTGGGAGACTCAATGTGAAAAGGCAATCACAACGTCACATAATTATTAGAATGTCCAACATAAACATGAAAGGAGCAATCATTTGAGCACTAAGATGAAAACAGTAGATAACCTACAAAGAAAAAGCTATCAAACTAACTGAAGACTTCTCAACTGAAACACTGCAAGCCAGAAGGGACAGGGACCCATCTTCAATGTTGTAAAACAGAATAATGGCCAACCTAGAATTTTTTACCCACATAGACTAAGTTTCATCTATGAGGAAGAAATAAAGACTGTCCCAGACAAACAATCACTGATGAAATATGCAAAGACCAGACCTGCCCTGCAGGAAGTACTCAGACCGCCATATACACTGAATGTGTAATAGGCATTCACCAAAGCGAAATCAAAAGTCCAGCTCCTGGATTACGCAATGGCTTGAGAGGTAAAACAAAATAGTAAGAATTTACCCAATAATATGAACAGAAATCTACCCCAAATACCAATCCTCTCAATAAGTGTGAACGGCTTAAATTGTCCTCTGAAGAGAAATAGACTGGCTTAGCAGATAAAAAATTGTAAGCCAAGTATCTGCTGTCTCCAGGATACACACCTAACACACAAAGATGCTTCCATACTCAAGGTCAAGGGTTGCAAAACAAATTTCCAGGCAAATGGAAACCAAAAGAGAGCAAGAGTAGTGATCCTTATTTCAGAGAACATAAACTTTAAAAAAGCAAAAGAAAAGAAAGACAAAGATGGTCCCAATATAATGGTGAAAGGAAAAATCCAACCAGAAGACATAACGATTCTTAGTATCTATGCACCCAACACAGGAGCATCCAGAAACATAAAGCAAACCCTGTTTGATTCAAATAGCATGATAAACAGTAATGCCATAGTAGCTGGGGGTTTTGACACCCCAATGACTGAATTGGACAGATCCTCAAAACAGAAAATAAGCAAAGAAACAATGGACTTAAACAGAGCTCTTGGAAAAATGGGTCTAACAGACACCTACAGAACATTCCATCCAAATAAAACCAAACATACATTCTTATCATCAGGTCATGGAACTTTCTACAAAATCAATGACATCGTAGGCCACAAATCAAACTTCAAAAAAAAAAAAAAGAAAGAAATCGTATCATGTACCGTCTCAGAGCATAGTGATATAAAATTAGAGATCAATTCCAACAGAAACATTAACCACTTCACAAAATCATGGAAATTAAACAATCTATTCCTGAATGACTACTGGGTCAAGGAGGAAATTCAGGTGGAAATGAAAAGATTTTCTAACTAAATGGCAATGGGGACACAAGTTATCAAAATCTGTGGGACACAGCAAAAGCATTCCTGAGAGGAAAACTAATACCATTAAATACTCATATACAAAAGACAGAAAGCTCACAAATCAACGAACTCATAAACTCTCTCAAGGAACTGGAAAAGGAAGAGCAGATTAACTCTTAACTTGGAAGAATAAAAGAAATAACTAAAATCAGAGCAGAACTGAATGAAATTGAGAACAAAAGAACTATACAGAAGATCAACAAAGCCAAAAGTTGGTTTTTCAAAAACATGAATGAAATTGACAGCCCTCTTGCTAGATTGTCAAGAACTAGAAAGGAAAGGACTTAATAAACTCACTCAGAAATGAAAAAGGAGAGGCCACTACAGACATCACAGAAATACAAAGCATTATATTTGAATACTATAAAAATCTATATGCCCCAAATGTGGAGGAAATGGAAAAATTCTTGGAAGCAAACAACCTCCCTAAGCTCAATCAGGAGGAAATAGAATTCCTGAACAGACCAATGTCAAGCACAGAAATTGGAGCAATTAAAAATCTTCAAAAACAGGCCAGGTGTGACAGCTCAGGCCTGTAATCCCAGCACTTTGGGACGTGGAGGTGGGAGTATTGCTTGAGGCCAAGAATTCAAGAAACAAATCTTCAAAAAAAAAAAAAAAGCGCCAGACCCAATGGTTTCACACCCAAATTTTATCAAACCTACAAAGAATAACTCATACCTATACTGCAGAAAGTATGCAACAACATTGAGAAAGATGAGATCCTCACCAACACATTTCACCATGGCCATATTACCTTGATACCAAAGCCAGGAAAGGACAAAACAAAGAAACTACAGACAAATATCCCTCATCAATATAGATACAAAAATCCTCAACAAAGTCTTAGCAAATTGAATCCAACAGCACATCAAAAAGTAATTTATCACGACCAGGTGGGTTTTATTCCAGAGATGCAAGGCTGTTTCAACGTACACAAATCTATAAATGCAATTCACCACATAAATAAAAGCAAGAACAAAGACCATAGGATTCTCTCAATAGACAGAGAAAAAGCATTTGACAAAATCCAGCACAATTTTATGATAAAAACACTTTTAACAAAATAGGCATAGATGGGAGATTCCTTAAAACTATTAAAGCCATATATGATAAACCCACAGCCAATATCATATTGAATGGGGAAAAACTGAAAGCATTCCCGCTTAGAACTGGAACCAGACAAGGTTGCCTGCTATCACCACTTCCATTTAACATAGTGCTGGAAGTCCTAGACAGAGCAATCAGACAAGAGAGTGAAATTAAGCATGACCAAATGGGGGTACAATAGGTCAAACTCTCACTCTTTGCTGACGATATGCTGTCATATCTAGAAAATCCCAAGGATTCAACCAAGAGACTCCTAGAATTGATAAATGAATTCAGTAAAGTCTCAGGATAGAAAATTAATGCAAGCAAGTCAGTGGCATTCATATATGCTAATAACAGTCAAGCTGAAAGTCAAATCAAAGAACCAACACCCTTCACAACAGCATCGAAGAATATTAAATATAGGAATATTCGTTAAATATAGGAATATATTCAACGAAGGAGGTGAGAGACAAGTGTAGAGGGAAGCATAAAACACTGAGAAAAGAAATTGTAGAAGATGTAAACAGATGGAAATCCCTACCATGCTCATGGATTGGTAGAATCAATATTGCTAAAATGTCCATACCACCTAAAGGGATCTGTAGAATTAATGGGATCCCTATCAAAATACCACCATCATTCTTTACATATTTAGAAAAAATAATTCTCAACTTCGTCTGAAACCAGAGAAAACCTCATATAGCCAAAGCAATCTTAAGCAAAAAGAAAAAATTGGGAGGCATGCGTCTGTCAGACTTCAAACTTTACTACAAGACTATAGTAAACAAGACAGCATGGTACTGGCACAAGAATAGAGATATAGACCTTTGGAATAGGATGGAGATCCCAGATATAAAATCATCCTCATATTGTCATCTAAACTTCGACAACACAGACAAAAATATACATTGGAGAAAACAATCTCTATTCAATAAGTGGTGCTGACAAAACTGTATATCCACCTGCAGAAGATTTAAACTAGATCTTCACCTCTCACCTCTCACAAAAATCAACTCACGATGGATAACAGACTTAAACCTCGGGCATGAAACTTTAAGAATTCAGGAAGAAAATGTCAGGGAGACTCTTTTAGGCACCTGCCTAGGCAAAGAATTTTTGAAAAAGACCCCCCTAAAGCAATCACAACAGCAACAAAAATAAACAAATGGGACCTGATCAAATTAAAAAGCTTCTGTACAGCCAAGGAAATTATCGTTAGAGTGAATAGACAACCTACAGAATGGAAGAAAATATTTGCTTTCTACACATCTGATAAAGGGCTGATAACAAGAGTCTATATACAACATAAGAAAATCAACAAGAAAGAAATCAAACAACCCCATCAGTAAATGGGTAAAGGACATGAACAGAAACTTTCAAAAGAAGACAGACTAACGGCCAACAAACAAAAAAAGTGTTCGACAGCTCTAATCACTAGGGAAATGCAAATCAAAATGACAATGAGATTATCACCTAACTCCAGTGAGAATGGCCCTTATCAAAAAGTCCCAAAACAACAAATTCCGGTCTGGATGTGGAAAGAATGGAACACTCTTACACTGTTGGTGGGACTGAAAATTAGTACAATCCCTGTGGAAAGTAATTTGAGATATCTCAAGGAGCTAAAAAATAGAAATACCATTTGATCCCGCAATCCCATACCAGGCATCTACACAAAGCAAAGAAGACGTACTATAATAAAGACATCCACACTCACATGTTTATAGCAACACAATTCACAATTGCAAAGATGTGGAAACAACCAAAGTGCCCATCAATACATGAGTGGATTAATAAAATGTGGCATATGTATACCATGGAGTTCTACTGAACTATACAAAAAACAATGGTGAACTAGCACCTCTTATATTATCCTGGATAGGCAGTGAGCCCATCCGTCAAAGTGAAGTATCATAAGGATGGAAAAACATGCACCACGTGTACTTGACATCAAATTAGTCCTAACTGACCAACACTGTAAGGTTTTTCACATGGTAGTAACACTCATTGGGTGCCTGTCAGATGGGGATATGAAGGGGTAAATCCACAACTAATGGAAGCTGAGAGCACTGTATGGGGCAGGGACACACTTGTAGCCCTGGCTTGGGCAGGGCAAATCCATTACATACAACCAAAATGTCTGTACCCCAATAATATCCTGAATAAAAAAAAAGATGAATTTATTTGTTGGTTTTGAATTATTTGTATGACTCTTGACATTTTGGAGTACCCATTTGTAACCTTTTCTAACCCCCATGGACATCTTTGGTTTTCTTGTTCTACTGTCTATCTCTTAATCTTCCTTCTGGCCTTTGTGGGCAGATGCTGAGATAAGAAGCTGAGCCTTATAAAATATGACCTGATGATATTGGTTGCATTTCCTTGAAGCTAGCCAAATTTTCCTCAAGCGGTCCTTAGGACGGGCCTGGATGTTGGAAGGGCTGTAACTGTTTGCTGCCTCTTGGTTAATGCCGTAAAGGGCTTCTTGGTTGGGTCTAATGCATCTTTATTTATGTTAGTTTTGAGCAATTTGTTCATGTGTACCTCTGATTTATATTTAGAGTGTGACAGAAATTTGTCTTTTGTTATTACGTTATCTGTTAAGCCTTTTCTCCTAAGCTATGTAAAACCATATATTCAAAAAGAAAAGAAATAGTTCATTAAAACATTTCAAAGACAAATAGCTTAAATAGTGATTACCCTCATAAACAAATAAGCCCCACCTCCAAAACTCCTTCTTGGTGTCAATTTCAAAAAGAAAAAGCCAAGAAACAGAAGTCATTGCTATTTATATGATATAATTTTTTAAAGAACTCTACTGTCAAAAGTTCACTTAATAATAACCCAAACTTAGGCTATATATGTACTAATATATTTATTTGAGGCCTATGTTCTCTCAATAAAAGGTTCTCAGTCAACTTTTCTCTTTTAAACACCTGTTAAATATATATGCTTCCTCTGTTTCTCCTCTTGTTGATGTGATTTTAGCCAAGGATAATGTAAAATTTATTGGCCTTTTGGAAAACAAGATCTTCTCAAATCAATTTTTATTAGGACTGATTCATTCTTTTACTTCTGTCTCTCCTTCCCCTTGCCACCTCTGACACCATGTGAAGGGGCCTAAAGGAAATTTCTATCAGTAGCAGCCCAGGAGCTGCTTGAGAAACACAGAAAAGGCACCACAGACTCTTCCTTTTTTGGCATGATACTCCCTTTTCCTCATGGAATGGTAAGCCTTGTGGGTAGACAGGTTTCTCTCTGGGATAAAGCTGTACTCATTTTTACAATTAATTCTTCATCCTCTTTGGCTTGTAGACACATGAACATGTACATGTGTAAGTTATATATTGTGTCTACATGAATGTATACATTTATACGTGCGTTTGTATATTGTCTACATGGTACCAAATTTACTTAAATGAGTGTTCATAAATTAAAAAAATAAGCCCAAATATTTTTCAAGTTTATGTGATGACTAAATATTTTGGTCAATATCACTAGTTTAATATTGTTAGTTTACTAAAAGCAACTATGTCTTCTGACTTATCAGCAAAATATACATGTACTTTACTTTTAGGTTATTGTTTCTATCACACTTGCCTAACAGAGTAATATAAAACTGGTGAATAAAAAGTTCAACCTGAGGTGATGGCTAGATTTGTCTAATATCTGATGAGATTGTACAAACATAATTGTTATCAATGAATATATAAAGCAGATGTAAATGAAATAAAAATTTATAAATGAACTTATCAAAATAATTATGTTTCATAATATGTTTACATAAAAATGTTTCTGAAATCTTTTTGGTAACTATACCCTTAAAGTTTTGCTAAGCTAAATTAGATGGATATTTACTGAATATATAGATCATTTCCAAGTAAGACATAGTGCTAAGACACTAATTATTATATATGAACTTAAGTTTACATATAATACTTTAGGCTTCTTATTTCAGACAAAATATATTTAGACTGGTTAATAAATATTTTGTTTCACATTAAAAAATTATTCCATTACAAAGTCTATGCTTCTAAAAATTTTAAAATGCATATTCATAAATTATTAGTATGTGAACCACAGTTAAATGTCCCTACTTCTTAGGTTTTCACAATGAATTAAAGTTACTAAAACTTAAAATTCCTACTAACATATGGTAACTAAAACTAGAGAGAAGAAGAGAAACAATTCTACATGCAAAGTGCATAAAGAAAATAAAATGTGTTTTTTGGTGTGAAATATTATAAAATATAGAAATAAAAGATGTGATTTCTGGTAAAAGAAAAATTAACTTTGTCGAATTTAGAAAGTATTTAAAAGCTGAATTCAGTTGAAAGAATAAAAGAACAAAAAATGAAATAGATAAACTGAGTGGGCATAAAAAGAGAAAAAAGAGAATGGAAAAATTATAAGAGATTATAAAAGATACAAAGAAATCTTATCTTGTGTGGTCAAAGCTGATTGAGATTGGATAAATTTGTTTATAAGGTATTATTAAAATTAGCTTTAATATTAATAATATAAAACTTCAGGGGTAAACTTTGGCTGTCTTATTTAAACAAGATTTTCATAATGTATTATTAGGAGACAATGAAAGACACTGATTGGTTCACCTTTCCAGTAAACTGTTAAAAAAAAGAAAATGACCAAATTTTTTTGTTGACTGTGTCTTTAACTATGACAATGTTTACTCTCTTCTTATTCCTTCTTGGACATTTTCTTCTGAGCTTCAGAGGGACTGAGAAACTCCTTTTATTGGTCAAATAATTCAGTCTATTTGCAAATTATGAGCAACTTCTCAGCATTTCCACTGTGCATACCATCCTCTGTCTTCCAGATCAGTGGACTACACAAATGGAGTAATGCAAATCAATTGACAAAGTTTACAGAAACTTTTAACCTTCTCTGTCCTAAGACTTTTCTGTGGGTATGTTTAACCTATGTTCTACCACATTTGACAAATGTCAGCTTTATCTCTCTAAAATAACAACAGAAAAGTCCATGCATCTGGATGAAGTAAGCATATAAACCAGGTCTCATTAAAGGTGATATTTGTCTTTTTTATAAAGGCCTTATAAAGCTTCTCAGTGAAAAAATTAAATTAAAGATTATTTTAACATCAAGCCCACAAGAAATGTAGACATCAAAGATCATGACCTTCCACATACAAGTTAACTTCATTGAAAATGCCATCAGACAATGATTCCCTCTATCCATGGTGGAAGGAACTACATCAGCTATGGTTGACCAATCTCTGTGATGCTAAATTGAAGGCCAATGTCTCTTATAATATTTGGTCACTCCTCTGTCTGTACATAGCTCAGGGGAAACCCAACACTGGATTACTTTCCTCAAACTTTTATCTAGGCATGATCACCAGTCTATTTTAGATGGAGATTCTATTTTGGGGAAACCTGCTAATGACCTGCCTATCCATCAAGAAGACAGCTGTATGCATTTTAGAGGGCTTTTGCCTTAATGGCTTGCCACTTCCCATGACATATGATTAGAAATCATCTTATAACCTCAGGAAAAATTGCTAGTTCCATCAAACCGGTGCCTTCATCACAGATTAACAAAAGCAATAGGTTCACTGGCTGAGGTTGCACTAGACACTACATTACTTTAGATTTTAATATTACCTGAGCGAAGAGATGTATGTATGGTGGAAAATACCTCTTGTGCATATATAAATAGTTCCCATGAAATAAAAACCCATTTGGAAAAATCAGAAAAGAAGCCACTTGGCTACAAGTCTCCAGAGAAGAACCTAGATTTAATTTTTTTCTTGATGTTTTTACTTGGCTCCCTAATGGAACAGGTTTTTTGTTACTGTTGTTCTGGCATCCAAATTCTATTTTGATTATCCTTATGTGCATTATATTTCTACTACTCAAATTATCAATGTTATGTATCTCTCATTGTTTTACTTCTTCCAAGAAAATTAAAATCATGGTATTCCAAAGAACAGAGATAACAGAACAGGCAATAGTAGCTATGTAATCAATGACTTGCCTGAAATCTCCTTCTTGGTCCTTTGTGGTGCCATCCCAATTTGGCTTATGGGTGCTCCTAAAATTTCTCACTGAAATATTATCCTCTTCTCACCTTTCCCAATATGGGATGGGACAGTCTGGAAATGAATCTTCCTGGTGATGAGGGACACCTAGACACTCAGATATTGAGCACCAAGCTTCTGAAATGAAATATTTTGATTAAAAGAGAAAGAAAATAAAGTTATTATCTGAAAAATGCAGACCACCTCTAAATTGTCAGGCTCAGACAGGCACAGAAATGAGGCAGCAGTCATATGCCACTCCCCACCTTCACCCTTGAGTTAAGTAATCATCTCTAGAAACCTCTTGCTATGTGGAGTCTACACTGATGAGCAACACTAGTAGCCATAAATTAACCTGACAATGACACAGGCTGGACACAATAACTCATACTGCATAGTTCAACCATGGGTATTCAACCGCTAACCAAATTTTGCATGAATCAATAAAAATTTCTAAAAAATTTTCATTGGCCATTCCATATTGCCCTTTTTATTTTTAAAAGTCTGTTTATAACAAACACCAAACAGATCTCATAGCCAAGGTTTCTTGTGTCTGATTTTTCCATGTAGCTGTACTCACTCTGGATAAGGTTATCTCTATAAAATTATATTTTGTGTCTCAGTTTTCTTCCTTTAGGTTGAAAAATTTACAAAGTGTTTGCACTTGGAGACAAGACCAAGAATGGTCTTGTCAGAAAGACCAAAACCTAAACTTGAAACAATTAAAATCTCATTTGCAGTGAAATGGGTGAGTAAACTGGGTGACACACAGTCTCAGAGAGCAGCATCTGTGCCACAGACTGAGGCACAGAAACCACAGAAAAACCTTTTAAGCACAATATTAACAGAATATGAAATGAAACATTAAGTTACTGAAAAAGAGGCAAAACTGAGCAAACTCCGCATCATGACAAATACTTACCTAGTAAGAATAATGAAAAGAACGGGGATGATAGTTACCACTGGGTACAGTAGAAAGAAGAGATGGAGGGCACACCAGAACTGCCCAAGTCCATTTATTCACGTGGATGGTCAGTCCTTAACTGTTTATATTCTTACTGTTTAAATTCCACATAAAACTATCTCAAAAATTCTCTTTGCTTCTTCAGACCATATCACTCTGTCCACTCAGATTTTCCAGCAAGAAAATGAAAATCTTATACTAAAATCATGGAATACAATTCACAAATACTTACAAAAAACTGGAATTACATGGCAGCAAGATTTTATAAAAGAAACAAAAGACAAACATCTCAGGTAAGCAACCTGCTTCATGCACAGTTCACAAATAACCCCATACTCTGTAGATCAAATGTTTCCAAGCTTGAGAACATCTCTCATTGTGGAGATGCAGTCAGGGTGACTCACTCCTAGGTAGTGAGTGCGAGAAACCTGAGAAGCTGAAAAATTTATAATAATTCCAGGAGCTCCACATACCCTACTGTACCCTCCTCACAGGGTGAAAATGCTTCCTCCTCCGGGGTCTCAATTTCCACCAGTGATCAAACACTCATCTGTTGTCAGTTTAACATTTTAACCTTTGATATCACTATTCTGACAATACTTCTGACACCAAATGTTTGGCATTTGCTGAACAGCAATCAGTTCTCCAACACTAATTGGTGGTCCAATTCTATTCTGACACCACTCAGAGTTAGCACAGAATCCACAAGCTCAGAGCTCAGTCCTGTGTTCACACTTCATATGCCAGATGCAAGCCCTGATGGCCCATCTATACTTCTGAACAGCTGCTTATAAATCAGGGGTTCCCATAGCCCCCTTTTCAAGTTCAATAATTTGATATAAGTACTCATGGAACTCAGCAAAACATTTTAATTACATTTACCAGTTTATTAAAATTGCTACACTTAGAAATGTCCAAATGGAAGAGATGTGTATGGCAAGGGAAAGTGGTGGGGTAAGATGGGGCTTTTACAATAAAGTCACTTCTGACCTAAATCTGAATTTGCTTTATTTGTAAACGTCTGAAAACAGCCAAGGTAAAAACAATTGCAATCTCCTATGGGGCATCACACACTCCTTCCATCACAAACCCAAATAAACCTTCAAGCAGAACCAGATTTCCAGTGATCTGTAGCTTCTCCTCACATAAAG
>CAUYSK010014837.1:0-30424 GCA_963575035.1 Avahi laniger | reverse complement strand
TAAATACTCAGTCACTTTATAACGTGAGCATGAGTCTAGTTATAAACTTTGTAGACCTTTTCTCCTTTAAAAAATATATAATATTAGAAATTCAACTTAATGAAGCCTCTGGGCCTTTCTATCTTAACATGTGCAAGATGCGTACTTGAGGACTTTAACTACGTCGGAATCTTGACTGCTGAGACCTGCCGGAGTCTACAGCTGTTGTTTTCACCTGTTAAAAAATATGGAACTCAAGCTGTTCTCTTAAGCAATGGGTGTGTTCTTCTTAAGCTATATTGCTGTATTAAACAATGTTAAACTATATTGTCTCTTTGTAAGCAAGTCCAAAAGAGGGAAGAATGATATAATTTTCCTCAGAATATGTTTTACCTACACACAGACACACACACACACACATATACACACAAACAGGTAAGTAAAAATCTTAAAAAGAAAAGAATAGTGAAGTCATAAACTCGATATTCCTTAAGCACATTTACTTGCATTGTAAACATTAGTAAAGTAGATCTCATTGACTGAGGTAAATATAAGAGAAGTATCCCCATTATTACCATACTGAAAGGCATTTTTCTTACAGCAAAGCTCATATTAAAGGTTTTATACAATAGCCTTAACTCATTTCACATGCATAGTTCCAAAGTCCATCATCCAGTAAGAGAAAAAATATTTTTCTTTTTTAAGGTAGTACACATTTTTCTCTCAAAACGGTCAACGATTTCTGGCTCCAGACACCAAGGCACACTCTGGCTTGCTCCCCAAAAGGCCATGTCATTCTCATACCACTTAATCAGTGGCTACACAGAGAAAAGCAACACTGCGATCTTTCTGATCATTTTAATGAGGACCCCTGGCTATTCAGTCATTGAAATATAATTGACTTGCTCTCCTCTTATTTTCATAATAGACACTCCAACCTAGACCACGTTTATTTGGCTATAAGAAATGTCAGGAAGAATTGGAACTTTTCTGAGTGTCCCCATTAAAACTGAAAACATGCCACCCTGTCTTTTACATGAGCCACAATCATTTTGTGTTGTTCTCATTAAGCCACACAAGATGCAAATATTCAGTCACCTTCTCACCAAAGTGCAAGACCAAGAAAATAAGCACATCAAAAAAGGTCTCGCTTTATCTGTACCTTTTTCTTACAAATTAATGTTATTTGTTCAATGTTTTAGAAAACAAGCAAAAGGAATAATAAATATAAATGTTACTATTGTTATTGATTTTTAGTGAGGTTGTAAAGTAAGACTGATGTCTTTTTACTTAATAATCTGTTTTTATAAAATGTAAAATTTTTATCCACAAAATTACAGGATTAAGAACATTATTTTCAAAGTAAAGTTTATGCTGTAAGGTTTAGGTTTTCAAAAATGATGTGCAAAATTAATTACTGTAATCTTTGAAATAATGTGAGCCCCATAAATAATTAATTCATATTTAGAATTTTCAAACTTATGTTAATTAAAAGTTGAACAACCAAAAATTGTTAGATAATATGAAACTGTAATTACAATATAAACTTAAAAGTCCATCATGGAAAAATTAATAATTTCATAAATTCCTATAAAGGAGGCTAAGCATCCTGCTATCAGATATTTTTTTCTTTTTTTGAGACAAAGTTTCACTCTCTTGCCTGGGCTAGAATGCCGTGGCATCAGCCTAGCTCACAGCAACCTCAAACTCCTGGCCTCAAGCGATCCTCCTGCCTCAGCCTCCCGAATAGCTGGGACCACAGGCACGCACCACCACGTCCGGCTAATTTTTTCTATTTTCAGTTGTTTGGCTAATTTCTTTCTATTTTTAGTAGAGATGGGGTCTCGCTCTTGCTCAGGCTGGTCTCGAACTCCTGAGCTCAAGCAATCCTCCCGCCTCGGCCTCCCAGAGTGCTGGAATTACAGGCGTGAGCCACAGCGTCCAGCCAGATATTTTTTTCTTAACACACAATATTCAGATTTGAGATGTCATTCATTAGATTAAATAATAATTATTCCATTCATTTCTATGTCAATTAAGATACATTTCTACTCATTATTGGCTGCAGTGTTGGGGGAAAGGGATTCCCATACTGTTACATACTTTTGGAGGGAATTTTAGCAATATTCATTATTTTAATGGACATTAAAGCTGACAAAATAAGTGATGACTTATTCATACTCATATAATTAAATAGTATATATCCATTAAAAAAGAATGAGGTAGGTATATACATACTGGCATACATATAGTTACGTGAAAGATAAAGTTGTACAAAGTATATAGAATGTAGTCTCTTTTCAAAAAATAACATATAGGCCAGGCGCAGTGGCTCACGCCTGTAATCCTAGCACTCTGGGAGGCCGAGGCAGGTGGATCATTTGAGCTCAGGAGTTCGAGACCAGCCTGAGTAAGAGTGAGATGGACAACCAAAAACATATAGAAAAATTAGCCGGGCATGGTGGCGCATGCCCATAGTCCCAGCTACTCAGGAGGCTGAGGCAGGAGGATCACTTGAGCCCAGGAGTTTGAGGTTGCTGTGAGCTAGGCTGACGCCACGGCACTCTACTCAGGGCAGTAGAGTGAGGCTCGGTCTCAAAAATAAATAAATAAATAACATATAGGTAAACATATGCACTTAAAAATTTAAAGCAAATTGTTAACAGTGATTATCTCTACAGGGTTAAATTTGGGAGTTCTATTCCATATTGTTTGAACATTTATGATTCTTCGCTCATTCACTTAATATCTATTAAGCACCTACAATATGCCAAGTCATCGTCTAAGTGCCAGGGATATAGGAGTGAGCCAAACGAAGTTGTGAATGTGTGTTCCTTTTAAAATCAGAAGAAACAATAAAGACAAGGTTTAAAAATTCTTGGAATTTCGTCTATTACAAGAAAAGAAATAAGCGAGAACCATTCATCTCATTAACCCTTTGAGATTCTTTACCCTTATCTTTTTCTTGCTCAAAATTTTTTTCTAATATTACATTAATCATGTCCAGATCTTAACATAAGCCATCATTAAAGCAACCTCTATTAGGTCCAACAGTTTTATGAAAAAGACTGCATTATATTTTAGTATCCAAAAAACTTAAATACTTCTACCACTAAATATCTGAACATGTAATTATATAAGCATAATAAAATATACTTGTGATTTCATTAGAAATATTTTATATGAAAGTAGTACAATCACTATGTACACATAAACATGACTACTTGTAGCTATGACACATGAATATTTTCACAAAGTTTAAATAATAACCATAGCTATTCTCACCTACATAACCATAAGATATTAGTAAGTTTATAGGTCTATAATACTTCAATACCTTACTCAAGTACCATTAACATATATTAGAAGCTTTTAGGATTGATAATAATATTGTAAGAATAGAGTAAATTTTATAAAAACTTGCTTAAATTCATTATAAAATATGTAAATGTTAATATTAATTCAAATGTTTTGATTTTATTAAAATCTAGCAGATATTCACTCAAAAAGTTTCCAATATCATGAGATTTTTTCTTTTTCCCTTTAAATTAATAAAAAGTATTTTTTAAATTATTCATGGAATTTATTAGATTTCAATAAAAGTTTATACACATTAAAAGTAAAATTTTTGGAAAGTACCTAAGGTTCATATTCATAATGTTCTGAGCAAATTATAACTAATCACCACCAGAATGGACTAACAGGCAGATACAAAATATATAAGGGGGGAAAGCCAACAGATAAATTCTAAATATTTACCAAGCAACCTTGTAATATAATTCCATAGTCCACCAACAGTGAGACTAATCATTGTGAAAGGATTTTATCCTTTAAACATCTATTCACAGTGGGTTTATTTGAATCAGACAGGAATTACCTAGCTGTAAACTCCCCCAAGTTTCAAGTTCTTGTCACAGCTTGCTGTAATTTAAGAAACTTTCACTAGATGGCAGTGTGAATTGGTTAGACAAATACTTACAAGTCATCTCTTCAAATTTGGTACCAGACTCAGAATATTACACAACTGGACTCCTTGTTATCATCAAAAATCAATCTCTTTGTGAATAAAAACAAAAGTATAAGAAAAAGAGTGTGCAAAGGATCAAGATTTTAAACAAAAACTACTCTAAGCACATTTGCTGTGTTCTTTCTCTTAGTGTCTCAAACTTGAGAGTGTTTTTGACACCCCTGAGAAATTCGTTTAGAATTCACAGTTCCAGCCCTCACTCCCACCCTGAGACTCTTAATCAGAATGTCTGCAATGGATCAGAGCACAATTTTTAAGAAATAGATAAGATGATTCTAGGAAGGATGGTCCATGAGAAAACACTGCTCTAAAACTTGAACTCCAGAGAAGTGGTACATTGGGATCATGAGCTCCAATCCAGTCACTTGTGTGGCCACAATCTCCAGCCCCTTCCTGCATTCTCTGCACATTTGAAATACTGCATCCAAATGTCACACTAAAGAAATCAGAGCAAGGATAGAAACTGTTCCAGGCCCTGGTTATAGCTTATTCAAAGACTCATCCCTACAAAAATAAATGGCCAAGCAGGAATTTCCTAGACTGCAATGAACTTTATACTATTTGTGTCAACTACAATAATCATACTATTTGTGAAGGAGATTTTCACATAATTCACTCCCAAAGCAAAAAAAGCTGTATCAACCACCTTTTGTCATCTATGCACCATTCTGACCCTTGCATTCCTCTACTTAGCTGGTGACCACACAAAGATGTCCCTTCCCACACGTCCCCTTGCACATGGTTCTGCTGAGTCCTGCCCAGCAACCAACCACCTGCTCTGTCTCTGTCCACTGCCAGTCATATCTCACCTCCATCTCAGCTTCTCCCATAAAAACCTAACTTCTCATATTTTCCCACTTGGGAACTGCCTTGATTTATCTGTAGGTGTTAGGGGCTGTCATCTGTTATGTTTACCTATTCATGTATAATCTTCAAAGAATAGTGTGTGTGGCAGATTTAAAGAATAAAGGACATTTGAGTCAGTGATAATAGTAATTACAGTTAACATTTCCATATTGTTTCTAATTACTAATGGAAGTGGTCTCAAGTATTTCACCAATTAATGCAGTTTTTTACTGATTGTGAGCAATTCATCTCTGTCATGCTTCAGTAATTTTCATCTGCTCCTATTTAGTCAGAGTTTTTATAAGGAGTAACCACTAAATTTTATCATATATATTTAAGGTTACTTGAAGTAATTATATGGTTTCTCTCCTTTAACTTGTTGGTATAAAAAATTCTGTTAGATTTCTATTATAATATTGAACCATTCTTTGATTCTTGAAATAAACTCTACTTTGTGAGATGATTATTGTTTTAATACCCTGCTGGATTAGGTTTGATAGTACCTTTTTCTTAAATAACTTAGCTTTTATGTTAATATGTGAAACAAGTCTTATGATTGTATTTTTTTATTCTTTTTATGAGGTTACATTTTAAAGGTATGCTGCCTCCATAAAATGAGCAAGGTAATTTCCATCATTTTATAATTCTAGATTAATTACATATAGCGGTTCACTAATCCTTAAAAGTCAGCTAGCCCATAGCAGTAAAACCATCTGGGCTTGGTGTCTTTTTAATGACAGATCTTTACTTTTCTGATCTCTTCTATAGTGATTGGTCCATCATGAATTTATATTATGGGGGGAGTCTTTACTGGTGTTTTCCTAGAAAATAATTCATTTTCTCGAATTTTTCAAAATTATTGTCTTAAGGTCATACATAACATTCCCTTGTAAATCTTTCTTTCTCTGTATAATTGTGGTTGTATCTATAATAATATTTGATGATTGTCTACTGACAACTTTCAAGCCCCAGGACTCCCTCCTCCCTTCCACTCTGTATCTGTGCAAGCTGGTAAGAAAACCCAGGTGCTCCCTCTTCTGGTGCTGGTGGGAAGTTCAAACAATGCAAATCCCAACCCCCATGTGGAAACCTTCACCTCAGCCCTACCCTCTAATCACAATAAAACCCAAACCAGTCTCCTTTCCCTGCTTTCTCAAGCCGTTTTTGGACCTGCTTGAGAGCCTGCCCTAATCTCCCAAAAAGCCTCATTATATGAGCAACACATCTCTTTATACCGTCTTGATTCATGTGTGATGTCACCAGGCTTGACATCCAAACCAAGTTTGAGGGGGACAAGAGGAGTGAGCTCAGCATGAGGGAAGGGTAGTCCATCAATTGGTGCTGTGAGCAGTGTGTCTGGGTGATGGTCTTTCTTCTCTTGCTTTGGCTTGCTACCTCGCCATGCTGCTTTGTCCTGAATTTGCTGAGTCCTACAGACTCTGCTTTAGATTTAACCAACCTAAGTCAGAAATTTCTGTAATTGACATTTAGGGACAGAAGCATGGGATTAGGGCCCTGATTAGAGTTGCCCTGGGTCATGTCCCTTAATTTCACCTATGTGTGTGTCTCAGTTTGAATAATGTGACTTGATTCCAGCATAAGTCATGACTGATATTGGACTCCGGGGAACAACTCTTACCCTGTGACCTTTGGTTGTGTGTCTCAACCAGGCATTGTCTCCTGCTCTATAGAGGGAACGACCGGTAACTGGTGCAATACTCAGATCCATGGAGCCGTCGCTGTGTGGAGAAAGAGCAGCCACAACGTGGCATGCTGAGATGGCACTGCTGAAAGTGGCTGGCTCACTGGGACCCAACAAAATGTCTCTGCTGCTGCCTGTGCCTCTGTTGCCAAAGAAATCCTGATCCTCGTGGTTACAGGAAAAACACCCCCGGTACCCCATGGCACAGTCACAGGGCTAATCCAAACCCAAGTTAAATACACGGCTCTTAAACCAAAAAAGCAACCATTTCCATGGAGGAGGCCCCTAATCCTGAAGATACTAATTTAAGACTCTCTGAAGGAAGAAACTTATAAATATGAGCAGGAGAGAGAGGAGCTGCCTTTCCTATCAAATTATAATATCCAGTAACCAAAAAGAGAGAGAGAGACAAAGACAGAGAAAGACACAGGTAGAAAAAACTGAAACGGAGGTCCACAATTAGGACAACCACAATTAATTTGATCCCAACTGAGAATCCAAAATTTATTAAAAGAATTTATACAACAAAAAGATAAAATGGTAAATGCTTTTCAGTCATAGATTTAGATAATGTGTTCTGTTCAGTACTTACTTCACCAGGCTCACAGCTTCAGTTTGCTTTCACCTCCAAAGGGACACAATATATCTGCTCTAGGCTATCCCTGGGGAACCACAGTGGCTCTGCCATCACACCCAGTCTTTGCAGGCAAGGACCTGATTGCAGCCAACTTTCTCAGGAACACAGGTATGGCATGACATGGATGGTATCTTCCTCTGAGGACATTCGTTGGATACACTCACTCAGGACATACAAATACTCACACAGGACCTCCCCAAAATGGGATGGAATATTATCCCACGCATGGTACAAGGCCCCACCGCCTCAGTTTAATTCTTGAAAATGTGGTAAACTGAGGGCTTGAAACTAGCTCTAACATCACATACCAGTCTCTCCCCTGAGAGGATGCTCTTCCCCTGCTTGGACTCTAACTCCCACGCTGGCCTGCCCCTGCCCCACCCTGTGATGCCCACCTTGCTGTGCTCCGTGGAAGGCGTTTAGTACCGAATTTCTCATGAAGGAAAAGAAGAGGTAGAGGAAGAGCCATGCGTTACCTTTAAAATAAAAGAAATTTTTAAATCGTCTGTAGGGAAAAAAAGAAGCCTCGTTGTCTTAAAGTTTAATCTGTTTTTCCACCTGAAGTGAAAAAGAATTTTCCAGTCAGATAAATGAAACTTCTTCAGTCTTTATAAATCACCGCAGCCAGAATTGCGATGAGTCGTCTTTACTCTGCGGCATTTGGGAAAATTAACACATCTATAAGCAGGAGATACAATACACAGAGCAGTGTAATCAGAAGAAAGGGATTTTTATAGTGATTAAGGAAGGATTTAATATTTATTAAGCATGTATTTAATATTTATTACACATTATCACATTTAGTGTCTTATTCCTTTTCATAAAACTTTCTATTACCTTGGCACACAGAAATAGCTAAATTTTTACTAAACTTGGAGAGCATGTTTGGGACAGACTTACTTAAAAAATAAACTCTCTGTTATAGAGGAAATTGCCTTTGAGGGCCCTAGGTTTTTCTGCAGAACAGCTAACAAAAGTACGGAGTCTCATATGTCATCTGATCAGGAAAGACATGTCCTATGCATTGGGATGCTGAGGACAAAAACAAACTGTGGCTTCGGATATGAGCCCCAAATTAAATTTCTCAGATACAGACATCTCAATTATCAATTTTGTGATCCAGCTGCTTCTCCTGTGGATAACTTCTGACATCAAAACAGGCAGAATGATCATCTGTAGATATGATGAAGTTAAAGGAATTTCCATTCTATTTTCCATAGGCATGGCTGAAGCTACTAATAGAATGCAAGTGATCTGTTCCTCTTCTCCTCCTCTTACTCCTCATTGATGGTTTGTTGTTGTTGTTGTTATTGTTGTTGTTTTTGAGACAATCTCACTGCTCTGTCACTCCAGGCAGAGTGCAGTGATGTCATCATCAACGTAGCTCACTGCAGCCTCAAACTCCTGGGCTTGAGCGATTCTCCCACCTCAGCCTCCCAAGTATCTGGGACTACAGGCATGTGTCACCATGCCCGGCTAATTTTTTTTCTTTTTTTCTATTTTTGGTAGAGACAGGGTTTCGCTCTTGCTCAAGCTGGTCTCAAACTCCTACCTTAAGCAATCCTCCCGCCTCACCCTCCCAGAGTGCTAGGATTACAGGCTTGAGCCACCACACTTGGCCTCTAACTTTCTTATAGCTAACACTTTCACATCCTGCTCCATATATACCTTCATATGATTATACTTCCTTACTAGATGAAAAAACCATTGAATTCTGAGATTGGGCTTTAATCACCTACATATCTCCACCAGCATGAAGCACATTATCTTACAATTAGAGAAGATAAATAAATAATTGCTGAAAAAAGAATGAATAAATGAATGGCTACTGAACATTAAATGAGGCTAAGTACTTTTTTAAAAGAAAAATCCATTGGTAGAGTCTACAATATCATGGGTGTCTGGCATCCAAAAATGTTGCATAGGGCTCAGCCCTTTTGGAAGGAAGATGGTTAGGCAGATCTAGACTAAGGGGTTTCTAGATTGCCAGAGGAAACAGAAGGGGTGTTCTGGCAAGGGAGTGTTTACTGCCAGGGTCTCTTGGAGCCTTCCAGCCTAACTGCCTGCTAATCTGCTACAGCTTCTGTTTTCAGACAGGTGAGCCATGGACAATGGCCTCCTCTTGCCTCAGGTGTTTCGAGAATCATCATAATTGGTGAGGCTACGGGCCAGGGATACAACTTCGATGCATGCACAGTGAACATGCACATTCTCTTGTTTCATAGTAAGCTTTTGTCAATCCAGGGAGAAAAGCACCACAGTGAATACTTTATGATCGAGCACTTCAACTCCCAAAAGATCTCCTTTACCATGGCTCATTTCTCTTCTCTGTTCCCAGCTCAAATGAAAAATTTATTGTTGTTTCAATTTTTCCCTGCATTTTTTTTCTATTTTAGGCATCCTTCTAAAAATAAGACTTCAGTTCTAAGGGCAGGCATTTGGACTTTTCTGGCAGGGACTCCTGCCCTGGGCAAGCACACTTGATGATCATACAGTGCATGGTCCCTCCTCTCATGGCCATCTGTTGGACTGGCTCTTTGCCCACTCACAAGCTCACTGAATTGTTTCACTAGGACACAGGTGCCAGGCTATCATGAGTTTAAATGAGCAGCCCACATAATACAACAAAATGTTCCTCTTCCCTTCAGGAAGATTTTTCCCCCATGACAGTCTTAAAATAGTGCCACGACATGGTTTCTGAAGCTTGATTAAAGCCAGAGACATGGGTGAGCCAAAGATAATATTGCAAGAAGCAAACCCGGAGAGGTGAGTACTCATAGAGCAGAGCAAGAGTGGCTGCAATAGCTTTGGTGCAGGTAGAGATATGGGGTGAACAATAATCCTAGGAATCTAGAAGGAAATAAGTCATCATCCAAATTTGTTTAACTGGATCCTTAAAACTGAAGGAAGGAAATATAGATTGTATATGTGACTATACCTTAACCCTGCAGTCCCCAACCCCCCGGCCTGTTAGGACCCAGCCTGCACGGCAGGAGGTGAGCTGCCAGCAAGCGAGGGAAGCTTCATCTATATCTACAGCCCCTCCCCATTGCTCGCCATCCCCCACCCCTGCTGTCTGTGGAAAAATTGCCTTCCATGAAACCAGTCCGTGGTATCAAAAAGGTTGGGGACTGCTTAACCTACAGCAGAGAGGAGCAGAAGTAACACGGGAGTTAGAGCCAAAGACATGAGTGCATGACAGACCTGACACTTGAGAACTTCAGCCCACCTCTGAATCTCAATGTTCTTAACAGTTAAGTGGGAATAATAATACCATATGTTATTGTCACCATGGCAATGTAACAACCACTCCAAAACTTAGTGGCTTAGAACAATAATAATTGTTATTACTCCATGGATCAAAAATTTGGGAACAGCTCAGCTGGGCAGTTCTAACTCAGAGTCCCTCATGAGGTTGCAGTCAGGGGTGGCTGTGCCTGGGTCATCTCAGAGGCTTCTTCACTCATATATCTAGGGTGGAAAGACTGGAAGATCTGGGAAGTGGAACCAATAGGACCCCTCAAGCATCTCCCTGTGTCTCTGTATGTTCTTTCCACATGCTCTCTCCAGTGTGGCACCTTCAGGGTCACCACACTTCTTATAGGATGCCTTTAAGGGAGTGTGGCCTGAGAGAGAGAGCCAAGAGGAAGCTGTATTGCATTTTATGATCCATCTTTGGAAGTCAAGAAGTGACACTTCCACATATTCTATTGGTAGAGGTAGATACAAAGTTCTACCCCACTTTTCCATGGAGAAATATCAACATATGAATTATAAGAAGAGGGGTGAGGTACATAGTTTCCATCTTTCAAAAATACTATCTGTTATGCTATACAAGATTGTCATAAGGATTAAATGAGAGCATTCTCATTCATTTTATAAGCTGTAAAGCATCACACAAATGTTAGTTATGTTTTATAATCGTAATAATAAAATGCTACATCTCCTTTTTATCTCACTCTGTTGTAGGAGGTAATTTCTGAAGATGAGGCTAAAAAGGTATAACAAACTTTAAGATGGAGCTAAGGCAGTAGTGATAGCACAGAAGCCATCTTTACTCAAAGACTGGTGGGACATTATCAATACCAAAAATTTTAAAGGAAAAAGTCTATACATTTCTTTTGTCCCATTTCTAAAAAATAACCTTCTTTAATAATTCCTTTTTCTTTCTTGCAATTTAGAAGAACCTAAATACAAGTCTTGTATTTTGCCACTAAATCAGCAGAATACATATTAGGGAATTGCCTTATTCAGGAGTTCAAATGATCTGTAAAATCATCTAGGAAATTAGGAGTCTAAAAGCCAGTTGGATTCACTTTGCTAATTCAATGCATTAAAATGTTAAGGTATTTATTTATGAACAGATCTCAAATGTCAACTTTTGACGTAGAAATGTCTTTACATTGGAGGAATGACAACACAGAAAAAAGAATGTGAAAGAAAGGAAAGAGAGAGCTTCCACACCCGATACTCCCTGAGTGGGGAGATGAGAAGAGGGGAATTTCCAGGGTTCAGAGTTCAGTCCCATCTAAGGCAAACCCTGGAGAAGGAAATGAATGAGACTCTATGTTCTGAGGAACCCAGGAAGTGCACCTAGCTAAAGGAAATTGGAATCTATTCCCTACATGAGACCTAATTTCCTTGAACTATTCTCCTAGATTCTTTGTAGTCTCCCTCCCCATCTCAGGCCCCTCAATGAGATAAGTGTATCAGAAGGATCCAGGCTCCCTGAAGGCTGTAATTATTTTAGGCTATCATCACCGTTAGCATCAGAGAACTTTGCCTATCAGTTGTTATTAATCAAAATTATTCAGGTGATATTTTTAAATGAAAAAAACAAGGTACAGAATAGAGTATGCAACCATTTCTATAAAAAGAAAATAACATTTATGCATATATATTCAATAAATAGTAGTCCAGTGAATTTATGTGTTTTTATATACATAGAATATCTCTCTGAAAGGACACATAAGAAACTGTAGGCAGTTGTGGCCTCTGGCAAGGTAAACTGCGGGGCAAGGAGAGAGGGGATGGGAAGGAAACCTTGTTTACACTGAATTTACTTTTATATTTTTAAGCTTTGTACTATGTATATATATTATCTATTCAAAAAATTGTTTGAAGTTACTCTGGGATAACTTGCGGCCAATGTGCTTGCAAATGAAATAGCATGGAGCTCTGCAGTGCGAGAAAGAACCCCAGGCTTTTCATGCAATGCTTCTTTCTGACACTTGGATTACACTTGTGTCCATTTAAAGTTCATCATAAAAAATCACATCATAAAAATTCATATCATAAAGAGTTTTTAATGTATTGTCTTAACCTAGGTTCCCCTGAAAGCAGAACATTCATACACTGCCGGTGGGACTGCAAACCAGTACAACTTCTGTGGAAAGTAATATGGAGATACCTCAAAGAGCTAAAAGTAAAACTACCATTTGATCCAGCAATCCTACTACTGGGCATCTATCCAAAGGAAAAAAAGACATTCTATAAAATGACATCTGCACTAGAATGTTTATAGCGGCACAATTCACAATTGCAAAGATGTGGAAACAACCCAAATGCCCATCAATACATGAGTGAATTAATAAATTGTGGTATATATATACCATGGAGTTTTACTCAGCCACAAAAAACAATGGTGATCTAGCACCTCTTGTATTATCCTGGATGGAGCTGGAACCCATTTTACTAAGTGAAGTATCACAAGAATGGAAAAGTAAGCACCACATGTACTCACCATCAAACTGTTATTAACTGATCAACACTTACATGCACATATAGTAGTAACATTCATCCGATGTCAGGCGGAGGGGGAGGAGAGGATGGGTATATTCACACCTAATGGGTGCAGTGCACACCATCTGGAGGATGGACATGCTTGAAGCTCTGACTCGGGTGGGGCAAAGGCAATATATGTAATCTAAACATTTGTACCCCCATAATATGATGAAATAAAAAAAAGAAAAGAATTCCTTCTGCATCAATCTGCATATTGTTTTTCTGTCCCTGGCACAAAAAATGGCATTAATTTTGTACTTTCAAAGAGGAATTTAATATACAAAAATTACCAACTTACTTATACACATAAAGAGTATTTCTGAAAGGGTACTCAAGAACAGTAACACTAGGTGTTTCCATGGAGGAGAATTGAAAGTCAGAGAATATTTTCAGCATATATATTTTTGTATTTTGGATTTTTAGCCACATGAATGTTTTGCCCATTTAAAAATTAAGTTAGTTTCAAATATTAAAATGTTAAATACATAAAATTAAACATCAGATTTCAGAAATTTTGCAAGATATTAAATGAAAGAAAAATATAGGCATTTGATTAAAGATGGAAGTTTGAATATATACATTTACCTCTATTCTATCTGAAGCCCTATTAAAATAAGAGTAAAGAAATGTTTTTAAGCATAAATCAACAAAGCAAAGACAACAAAAGAGAATAAAACAGGAACAAAACATTGGAAGCTGGATAGTAGGTGCATGAATGATAAGGGACCTAGCAGACTGGAGAAAACCGAACCCCATGTCAGCAGTAGAGGAAACCAAGATGTGCACCAATTTGTATCATAGAACTCCAGACATACTCAGGAATTACAGGGATAGGTACTATGAAAGTAAAGTGAGGAGAGGCTAAAACAAGGATAGTTGCTTTAAGTCATCCCAGGACGATGTTAGACCTTGGAGTCCCCTCTCACTCCATGCAGCGGGGGCCTGCCCCTCTCCCACACTAGTGAAAGAATGGAGAGGACAAACAAGAGGGACTCTACTCTGGAGTATACCAAGCAGAGTCTGGGTTAGAAATATCTATTCAAAACATAGGACTAAGTTAAAGTCTATATACTGAAAAGTAAAGCCCCCAAGCTCCTTCCTCCACTGAGCTCCCAGAATGCTGACAACTAGGTTTATATCTTTTAGACAAGAGACTGAAACCTAAAGACACTGAGAGTCAAATACTCTCCTTGAGAAACAGCTGAACAAAATCACCTAGAACTTAACCCCACAAGTTCACAAGACCTTCATCCACCAGACCTAGATCTTTTCATCAGTCTTGTAGTTTCTACATTTTAAGTGAGAGAGGACTGCTGAGGGTCATCTAACACTAAGGAAAGCCAGAAACTAAAGAAACTCAAAAGAAACAGGACCAATATCAAATAAGGTATCTTTTTTAAAAAATAGAATAAACTTTTAATTTAATATCAGAAAAATAAGGAAATATAATATCACACCCACACAAGAAGAATATGATGCTATAACAAAATTCAAAGGATAAGAAAGGTTTTCTTGAAATTAAATATTGTGATAATGAAATGAAATTTTTAATAGAAAGCTTAAGACTCAAAGATATGGCAATCTCTCAAAAAGTATAACAAAAAGTCAAAAAGATATAAAATAATACAGAAATTATTAAATTAGTTCAGGAGGTACAATATTCAAATAATAGAAGTTTCAGAAAGATAGAATATATAAATGGAGGGGAGGAAACTTATCAGAGAAATAATTCAAGTAAAATTTCTCAAACTGAAGTATGAGAGTTTCCAGACTGAAAGGACGCACTAAGTGCTCAATATAGTAATTTTAAAAAAACAAAACAAAACAAAATCTCAAGTCATATCAGTCAGAAGTTTCAGAACATAGGAACAAAAAAAAGATATAAAAGCACAAAGAGGAAAAAAAGGAAAGACTAGATGAGCATTAGATTTCTCAATAGTAATACTAGGAGCTACAGAATAAAAAGAAATGATTTGAGTTTCTAAGACAAAAATATTCCCAAGCTAGATTCACACAGGCAAATTATCTATAGGTCTGAGAGAGAAAAAAACACTTTCAGACATACAAGCTTCCAAAAAAGATACTTTCCATGCATTTTCTCAGAAAGTTACTAAAAAATACGCTCCTCTTGAGGGAGTGAACCCAAAAAATGGAAAACATACTATCCAGGAAATGGAGATACAACTCAAGAGAGAATAGAGGCAATTCCAGGATGGTGGTGAAGGGAAAAACCCATGGGGCACCTGCACAGTGCCTGAGGACCAATCAGTCCAGACTGAAGCAATACAGAGGTCCTAGAAGAGATGTTCCCAAGAAGACAAAATGCATTTGCCTTTTGCTACCTGTTAGAGACTCGCCTCACCATTAAAGAGAAATATAGCATGAAATTGAAGGAAAAAATATTCCATGCAAACAGAAACCAAAAGCAAGCAGAAGTAGTCATATTTATAGCAGATAAAATAGCTTGTAAGTCAAACTGTAAAAAGAGACCGAAAAGTTATTATGTAACAAAAAAGGGATCAATTCAACAAGGAGATATAGCAATCAAAAATATATACATGCCCAACACCAAGGCACCTAAATATATAAAGGAAGTATTATTAGATATAAAGGGAGGGATGCACCACAATATGATAATAGTAGGGGACTTCAACACCCACTTTCAACAATAGGTGGATTATTAGACAGAAAATCAACAAAGAAACATTGGACTTAAAGTGTACCATAAACAAAATGGACCTAACAAACATTTGCAGCACATTTCATCTAACAACTGCAGAATACTCATTCTTCTCAACTACACATAGAACATTCTCCAGTATAGACCATATCTTGAGCCACAAAACAACTCTTAATAAATTTAGGAAGACAGAGATCACATCAAGTGTCTTTTCTGACCATAATGGTATAAAACTAGAAATCAGCAATAAGAAAAACTTAGGAAACTTAACAAATACATATAAATTAAAAATATGCTCCTAAATAACCAATGGATCAATAAAGAAATTTAAAGGGAAATTTAAAATTTCCTTGAGACAAATGAGAATGGAAACACATCATACAAAAAAACTATGAGACACAGCAAAAAAAATTCTAAGTGGGAAGTTTATAGCAATAAAAGTTTACATCAAAAAAGAAAAAATATTTCTAATAAACAACCTAACGATGAACCTCAAGAAACTAAAAAAAGAAGTAGAAGAAAAACTAAACCCAACATTGGTAGAAGGAAAGAAATAATAAAGCTCAAAGCAAAAATAAATGAAATAGAGACTAAAAAAACAATAAAAAATATCAACAAAATGAAGAGTTGGTTTCTTTGAAAAGATAAACAAAATTGACAAATCCTTAGCTAGGCTAAGAAAAAAAGAGAGAAGACTTAAATAAATAAATTCAGAGATGATAAAGGAAACATTACAAGTGATATCACAAAAATACAAAAGATCATAAGAAATTATTATGAACAACTATATGCCAACTAATTTGATAATACAAAAGAAATGGATAAATCCCTGGACACATGAAACCTACCAAGATTAAATTATAAATAAATAGAAAACTGGAGCAGACCAATAATCAGCGAGAAAATTGAATTAGTAATAATAGGTCTCTATCAAAGAAAAGCCCAGGACTTGATGACTTCATTGACAAATTCTACCAAACATTTAAAGAAGAACTAATGCCAATTCTCCTCAAACTATTCCATAAAATTGAAGAGAAGGCAATACCTCCAAAACTCATTTTATGAGGCCAACATTACCCTGATTCCAAAACAGGACAAAAACACAATAAACAAAAAAAAAACTATAGGCTAATGTCCCTGGTGAACACAGATGTAAAAATTCTCAACAAGATACTAGCAAACCAAATTCAATAGCACATTAAAAAAAATTATTCAAAAGGATCATTAATATTGTTAAAATGGCCATACTGCTCAAAGTAGTCTACATATTTAATGCAATTCCTATCAAAATACTAATGACATTCTTCAAAAAAATAGAAAAGATAATCCTAAAATTCACGTGGAACCACCAAGACCCCAAATAGCCAAAGCAATCCTGAGCAAAGAGAACAAAACAGGAGGCATCATACTACCTGATTCAAAATATGCAATAAAGCTATAGCAACCAAAACAGCACAGTACCAGCATAAAAACAGACACATAGACCAATGGAACAGCATAAAGATCTCTAAGGTAAATTTAACTTGCACTTCTACAGGCAACTGATTTTTCATAAAGTTACCTAAAATACACATTAGGGGAAAAACAGTCTCTTAAATAAATGATGTTGGGGAAATTGGATGTATACGCATGCAGAAAAATTAGACTAGAACCCCTATCTCTCACCATATACAAAAGTCAACTCAAAATGGACTAAAGACTTCAATGTAAACCCCAAAACTATGAAACTAGTAGAAGAAAACTTAGGGGAAACACTTCATTGGGCTAGGCAAGGATTTCTTAAATAAGACCACAAAAGCGCAGGCAACAAAAGCAAAAATTGACAAATGAGATTACATCAAACTAAGAAGCTTTTGCACAGCAAAGCAAACAATTAACAGAGTGAAGAGACAATCTATAGAATGGGAGAAAATGTTTGCAAACTATACATCTGACAAGGGGTTAATATCCAGACTATATAAAGAACTTAACCAATAGCAAAAAAAATCCAAATAATGATCAAAAAAATGGGCAAAAGACCATAATAGACATTTCTCAAAAAAAGACATACAAATGCCCAAAATCTATATGAAAAAATGCTAACATCACTAATCATCAGGAAAATGCAAATCAAAACTACAATGAGATACTACCTTACTCCAAATTAGAATGGCTATTATCAAAAAAACAAAAAACAAACAAGTGTTGGTGAGGATGTGGAGAAAAGGAAACATTTGCACACTCTTGGTTGGATTGTAAATTAGCACAGTCATTATAGAAAACAATATGGAGTCTCTTCAAAAAATTAGAAACAGAACCACCACAGGATCCAGCAATACCACTACTAAGCATATGATCCGAGGAAATGGAATCAGCATGTCAAAGAGATATCTCCACTCCCCTGTTTATTACAGCAGTATTTACAATAGCCAAGATATGAAATCAACCTAAGTGTACAACAACAGATGAATATATTAAGAAAATGTGGCTCTATACACAATGGAAAACTATTCAGCCATAAAAAATAATGAAATCCTGTCATTTTCGGCAACATAAATGAACCTAGAGGACATGATATTAAGTAAAATGAGCTAGACATAGGAAGACAAATACCACATGGTCTCATTCATATGTGGAATCTAAAAAACAAAATTGAAATTGTAGAAATAGAAAGAACAGTGGTTACCAGAGACTGAGGTGTGTCAAGGGAGAAAAGAGTATGGGGAGAGGTTGATCAATGGCTACAAAGTTACAATTAGGAGGAATAAGTTCTGGCATTCTACTGCACAGTAGAGTGATTGTGGTTAACAGAAAGCTGTTGTATATTACAAAATAGCTAGAAGAGTAGGTTTTTAATGTTCTCACCACAAAGAATTGATAAATGCATGAGGTAATGAATATGCTAACTGCCCTGATTTGATCATCATACGTCATATACATGTATATCAAAACATCAAATTGTACCCCATAAATATGTACAATTATAATACGTCAATTAAGAAAATAAAAGTAAAATATTATTCTCAGAAAGAGGAATTTTTGCTTGCTCTTATTAATATTTTACAACCATGATCATACTCTTTAGGATCAATTTACCTGACTGCATGGTTGTCACCCGGGAAAACAGAAAGAGCCTGTGGGAAGACCATGTGCAGAAGAAAGGGCTGCCTGATGAAGCCAGGCCAGCGAGAAACCTGGGGCAGCAGGGATGCAGCCTGGGCTTTCTGGGCTGCAGGAAAGGAAAAGAGACTGTCTGCAACTGGCCCTGCCTCTCTAGTCTCCTTCTGACTGCCCTGGGTGACATAAGCTGATTAAGAAAGAGAAAGGGAAAAATGAAATTGGAAAGTGGGGGAAACTTCCATTCCTGTATCCATACTTTCATCTTACAAGAGCCTGTACAGCAAGTCTACCTCACACGTAAGTAAAATATGTGGCCAACTACAACTGTACTTCCCAACAGACATTTTTTCAAACCCCCAGAAGTTTAAAGACAATAATGGCATCAGTTCCATTTCTATTTTTCAAGAATAACAATGCATGAAATAGTAATGTACGTCATTTTCCCAATAAAACTGAATGGTTTGAGAGCTTGTGAGTGTATGTTAAATCAGCAAGGTCAATAGTAAATATTGTTACTAAAGTACTGGTTACTCATTTATCATTTAGCTAAATCTAATGGCTACCTTGAGGTTTTGACGATCATGCAACCTTGGATGACTTTATTCTTAGTCATATGTTACTTAATTTATAACTAAAGACTAGTCATTAAAAAACAAGAAGAATAATGGACACAGACATTGAATATAATGAAGGGATATGAGGAGCATAAAAATAAATAGTTCAGTAAATTATATGAAGATGATTTTTACCCAATCAATAGGTTGCAGTCATCTGTTTATATAATAATTCTCAAATAGAACATCAAAGTGTCTCTAAAACTTAAAAAAAAGTCAAAAGGATAAAATATGATATCTGTCAATTTGTCTTTGCATTTGTTAGAAATAAAGGCTAATCACACTATAAATGTGTTCTTCAAATTGGAAAGCTTGAAGAAAGCAACCCAAGCATTCTCTCTTATTTTATCTCTTAGAAATAAAATGCAAACATGAAAAATAATTTTTAAGTCCAAAATACAAAAAGATAACATAATGAGTGTTATTAAAGTAATTTTCTCTATTTTAGACTTTTATATCCAAGGAAATAGTACCTTAAGCCAAAAATATTATAATGTATCATTTACTAATTTGTCAATAAATCATTTCTGTCACATAGTTAACATAAAGGAAATTCAGCTACATGTACACACATATAAAGAAGAAAGATGTCAAAATTTTCCTTTATAACATAGAGTCAAAGGGGTTAAATTTTAAATGAATTTTATAATCCAAATTTAAATGGCATATTCTTCTAAATAAAAACATTTTTACTTAAAATCATTTCTATAGACTATCCATGCAAAAATAGCAAAAATTTTTGAAGTTTTTAAGGACATTTGCCTGATTATAAGTGACTGTGAAGGGGACTCATAAATCAAAAGGATTTGGGAGACAGTGGTTTATAGAGTTGATGTTAGCGTTTCCAAAGACCCCACCACTACCTGCTGGCTGCAGTCTGAATGCCCCTTTACAATGACAATCTTTAGAGTCACTGTGGAGATTAGGAATAGGGAGTGTGGGATCAGACAGAATTGGGTTCTGATTACACTACCTAAGCTTCAGTTTCTTCTTCTACATTTCTAAAATGAGGATAATAGTGCCTCAGTCCCAAGATTGTTACACCAATTAAGAGAGGTGCCAAATGGAAGTTGTTAGCACAGTGATTAGATACATAACATTTATGCATGTAGGTATATATCCCCAGAAGAAGAAACACACTAACTTGCATTCTCACTAAGCTCTATTTAACCGATATCAGCAATTTTACTGAAAAGAAAAGAAAGCAGAAAAACAAAAGAGGAAGGTTACTTACAGGAAGAAAAAGGCATAAAAATTAAAGATGAAATAGACCAAAAACATACTTTTGCCTAAATTTTGTTAAGGATGAACAAAATATCTGCAAATGACATAAATATGCTTGCCTCTCTCTGAACCAGCATGCACCTGGGGACCTGGCACGCAGGAAGCCATCTATTGCAACAAGACATAACAAGAAACATAGAGTCAGCACCAACTTCCAGAAAATTGCTGCCATGTATACCTAATACTAACTAAATACAATCACAGGGCCACAGACAGGATGGTGCCGCTGAAGGGATCCAAGAGACCACCTAATATTTTACAAAATGCAAAATAAAGAACCTAGGTGGTCTGTCCAAGGTCATACCCAACTAGACGCAGAGGCCAAACCTGAATCAGAATTTCTAGTTCAGAATTTCTAGTTCAGAGCCCTTTTTTGTTTGCAAAAAAATAGCCATTGTGTGTATGTGCTAGGGAAGGAGGCGCAGTGGGACAGCCTCTGGAGTATAAAAGCAAAGGTTTCTAACACTGCAAACAACATGCACTTGGAGGGCAGCTAGGTCAAAGGTTGACAAGACAGCAAGGCTTTTCCCCAGGGACTAATAACATGCTGTATTCTTCCTCCTACAGGAGGCAATTGGAGTAAAACATCCCGGCTGTCAAAATGACCACTGTTTTCAGATATATTTTCCACCTACCCTTCAGAATGGAAATGAGCCCAGATCCCTTCCTCAGAATAGTTAAGCACAGAATCATCACTCAAATGGAGAAAGCAGCTTGCAGAATGGCTTCAATGAGTTGGTTCCCTAATAAATAGACTGAACATTAACACTCTACTTCATACCCTCAATGGAACTCTGTCTCATGAATGGAATGGTATATTATAACTGGCATAAAATAGGCCACCACTTTAGTTACAACACAGGATTGTCCAAATAAACAAGCATTAATCATGCACATTATGTAGAGCATAATGCTTCAGAGAGCTTCTGTAAGCAGCTCCAAATGAACTCGACCAAATTATACCATCTGACAGCTGTTCTGTGACCTGTGGGAAATGAGTTGGTGGTCTCAGTCCAGTTCCTAGTGGACAGGTGTCCAAAGCACAAAAACTACCCTCACAATTGGGCCTAATTAGCAACCTGGTTGTTGCAGCCGCAATAAAACTTGGAGCCCATGTCACCGCCATGCTGTTGGAGGCTTGTCTTGCCATCAGGTGGCCATACGCTGAAGGCTTAGTACAGAAACGCTCACAATGGCGCCTGCACAAAATGTCGTTGCTTCAGGAGAAACAGAGAACTGTGTCCAGGACTGGCTCTCTGCCTCCCGCCTGGCTCTCCCAAGCCTGACTCCAAAGATGTCAGAGATAGAGATGGAGTTCTGGGCACTATTTTAATCCATGGAAGGAACGTGCTTCCAGCACTTAAAGTGTTATGAACGCCCACCTTTCATAAGATAATAGATTCATCTATGACAAAAAAAAAAAAACCTAGATTCCCCTGGATGCTGAACCATTTCTCAAAATGTTTCCTTTCACTTCTTTGCCTTAATTGAAACATGCCTGCTTCTGAGGACGCTGCCTCCCCTGCAGTCCTCCCGAGAGTGCAATTATTTTCTCCAAGCTCTATATACCTCAGTACCAGATAACAGGGAAGTATTCTTGTTCCTAAATTTCACTTCTGTGCCGTTCCTTCCCTGCCACTACAAACTCCTAGTTCTTTGACGCTCAAAGCATTCAGTTCTGCCTCTATGCATCAACCTTCCATTCAACCTCCTTGCTCAGAAAAGAAGCTTACGGTCTTCCTCTCTTACCCTCTTTTTCATATTATTAGTGGTGATCTCAGTGCCCACCTGGGTAAGCCATAAACACTCTGGCCTCTCAGTTTGTTATCTTCCTCACCATAACAATCTTTTTTCTGCTCAATAATACAGCCAGCCACTCCCATGACTGTACCCCAAGCGTTGTTATTACCAGAAACTGTGCCACCTCTAAAAATCTTGATTCAAATATTACTCTTTTGGACTACAACCAGTCATTCCCAGCTCATTTTGTTAGCTCTCCTCTTTACAGCTCTCTCACCGTATGCAGACCATGCATTGGCCCATGGCTTTCTCACTTTCGTTGACAAACCCCCCACCCTGCCTTCTCTTCTCTCCCTGTCATTTTTGGTCTTCACCTTTCCTCATCCTTTTATCCAATCTAATATCAATTCCTGTCAATTTTATCCCCAAATCATATTCACTTGTATCTTATTCGCTATTTTATCCCCATGCTGTAAAGTTTCACTTCTGCTTAGAATATCAAAGTATAAGAGAAGATCACTTCCTACTGACAATGGGGGAAAAAAATGGATAACCTGCAAATCACGACTTCTCTGAGCTGAGGTTGCACACAAGCAAAATAAACTGAATCCCAAAGAGAGACAAATCCCAATAAGGAGAAACAAAACACATGAACTATTTTATCTTTGACAGAGAATAGTAAAGAGAAATGACCGCCACATAAGTAGATAAGAAGAATTTAATTAAAATTTTAATTCATAAAGGCCAAGCATGGGCTAGCATGACAGTATGGTATAGCTAGAAGGCCCAGACACAGGAGGGGATTTACATTTATTCAGGCCTCTACCAGGTGCTTACAAGAAAGCTTGGGGGTAGGATAGGAAACTGGATACAGTACCCCTCAGTGGTACAGGTGTACAGGAGATGATCATCAGGAAATTCTCTCCCACCCAGGACCAACCAGAGATATAAGTCAGAGAAAGCCATATTGTTAAATGTAAATGTTTAGTTTTCAACCAAAAAAAAACCCACAATGCATACAAAGAAACATGAAAGAATAGCCCATCCAAAGGAAAAAAATTAATCAATAGAAGATGTCTCTAAAAGAGACCTGGTGGCAGATCTCCTAAACAAAGATATTAAAACAACTGTCTTAAAGATGCTCAAAGAAATAAAGATGTGGAGAAAGTCAAGAAAACAATGTATGAACAAAATGGAAATATCAATAAAAAATAGAAAAGCTAATTTATAAAAAACAAAAAGAAATTCTAGAGCTGCGAAGTACAATAACCAAAATGATAATTCACTACAGGGATTCAGAAGCAGATTTGAGCAGGGAGAAAAAGAATGAGCTAACTTGAAGATAGGACAACGGATATTATCAAGTCTGAGAAACAGAAAAAATAAAGATGGAGGAAAGGTGAACAGAGCCTGACCTGTGGGATACCATCAACATACATATTGTGGAAGTCCCAGAGGAGGAATAAAGGGGAAGTAAGACTACTTGAAGAAACAATGGCTGAAAACTTACTAAGTTTGTTGGAAGACATGAGTATAAACACCCAGATCAATAAACTTCAAGAAAGATGAACTCAAAGAGACTCGCACCATAATATATCGTAATCAACTTTTAAAAGACAAAGAGAGAATCTTGAAAGCATTGAAAGAGAAGTGATTCATCACATATCAGAGATCCTGGATCCTCAATAAGATGATCAGCAGATTTCTCATCAGAAAATTTGAAGATAAGAAGGCACTGGGCCAATATATTCAAAGTGCTTAAAAAAAAAAAAACACAAGAATCCTATATCCAACAAAACTGTCCTTCAAAAATAAGGGAGAAATTAGTATATCACCAGATTAAAAAAAAAATACTGAGGGAGTTTATTACCACTATACTTGCCTGGCAAGAAATTCTCAAGGAAGTTCTGCAGGATGATATGAAAGGACACTACACAGTAACTCAAAGCTGTATGAAGAAATAAAGATTAAATAAAGGTAAATACTTGGGCAATGATAAAAGCTAGTATTATTATAACAATGGTTTATAACTTCACATTTTTTTCTACATAATTTAAGAGACTAATGCATTTAAAGTAATTATTAGTTTATGTTTTGGATTACACAATATATAAATACATAATTTTGTGACATCAACAACTAAATGGGGAGCTTTGGGGCCATAAAAGAGCAAAGTTTTTGTATGTTATTGAAGTTAGGCAAGTATAAATTTCAAATAAAGTATTATAACTTTAGGATGGTAAATGAAATCCCATGGTAAACACTAAGAAAATAGTTATAGAATATAGACAAAATGAAATACGAAAGGAATTTAACACATTAACTGCCGTGTGGGTTGTATTTGACTCACGCTAGTTTCGAGCCCAGGGCCTCATGAGGCATATGTAACTCACATATCTCTTCACCTTGGGAGCAGTGAGAACTATTTTTCAAGTTGCATATAACTTGTGCACAGAAATCAATCAAAAATAACAAATTTTTCATTAAATTAGAAAGGATTGCTTTGTTTTCAAAGTTTCTATTCTATTTTTATAATAAAACACCATGGCCCCAAGGAAAAAAATTTTTTGCTAGCATGGCAGTCAATGTGTTAAACATTTCACTACAAAAAAGTCAACAAAACACAAAAGAAGACAGTAATGCAGGAATTGATAGATTAAAATAAGCTCTAAGGCATACAGAAAATAAATGACAAAAATGACAGAAGTCCCTCTTTTTTAGTAATAAATTTAAATGTAAATGGCTGAAACTCTAATCAAAAGTCAGAGATAGGCAGAATGAATAAAAACATATGATCCAAATATATGCTCTTTATAAGAGACTCAGTTTAGATTCAAAGACACAAATAGATTGAAAGTGAAAGGATGGAAAAAAGATATTTCATGCAAATAGTAACTAAAAGAGAGCAGTAGTTGCTATAGTAATATCAGACAAAATAGAACTTTTTTAAATTTTTTATTTTTAATTATTATTATGGATACACAATAGCTATATAACTTTATACAACTGTAAAGTATATGTGATATTTTGATACAGGCATACAATGTGAAATAATCAAATTAAAGTAATTGGGGTATCCATCACCTGAGGAATTTAACATTTCTTTGTGTTAGAAACATTCCAATTCCACTCTTTTAGAATATAGACTTTAAATCAAAAAGATTACAAGAAACAAAGAAGGATATTATATATGAATAAAAGTTTTAATACAGCAAGAATATATAATAATTACACAATTAACAAAATATATTAAACAAAAACTGACAGAATTGAAGGGAAAAATAGTTCCACAATAGTAGTTGGAGAGTTACCTATCTCACTCTTAAAAATGGATAGAACAATCAGACAGAATATAAGCAAGAAAATAGGAAACTTAACACAATAAACCAATTAGATCTAACAGACATATATACAGAACATTCTACCCAACAACAATAGCATCCACATTCCTCTCAAGTGTACATAGGCCATTTTCCAGGATAGCCTATATTTTAGGCCACAAATTAAGTCTCACTATATGTTAAAAGACAGATAACATTTAAAAGTCTCTTTCCAACCACAATCGGATGAAGTTAGAAATCAGCAATAGAAATAAAACTAGAAAATTCACAAATTTGTGGAAATTAAACAACACACTCTTAATCAATGGATCAAAGAAAAAATCAAAAGGGAAATTAGAAAATACTAATGAAAATAATGAATTAAGACTAATAAAACAAAAATACAACATTCCAAAACTTATGGGACACAGCAAAAATAGTGCTCAAAGGGGAAATTTATAGCTATAAATGCTTGCATTAAAAAAGAAGGAAGATCTCGAATCAACAACCTAACTTTACAACTTAAAGAACTAGAAAAAGAACAAAGTAATCCCAAAGCTAGCAGATGAAAGAAAATAATAAAGATTATAGAAGAAATAAATTAAATAGAGAATAGAAAAAACAATAGATAAAATCAATATTTTATTGATAAAATTAAATAATTAGTATATCTTCTTGCTGAACTAAAACTTTTATTCACATATAATACCCTTTTTTATTTCTTATAATCTTTTTTGATTTAAAGTCTATTTTCTAAGAGAATAGAATTGCAATGTTCCTAACCAAAAATTGGTTCTCTGAAAAGATCAATAAAATTGACAAACCTTTGACTAAGTGGATCAAGAAGAGAGAGGGAGAAGGTTCAAATTACTAAAATAAAAAATGAAAGTGGGTACATTATTACTGATTCTACAGAAATAAAAAGGGTTAGAAGAGAGTACTATAAATAATTGTATGTCAATAAATTGGATAACTTAGATGAAATGGAAAAATTCCTAGAAACACAAAACCTACAAAGAGTAAAACACAAAGACATAAAAAAATATGAATAGACCTATAAATAGTAAGGTAATTGGATCAATAATAAAAAATCTTCCAACGAAGAAAAGCCCTGGACCTTATGGCTTCACTGATGAATTCTACCAACATTTAAAGAGGGATTAATAGCAATCCTTCTTAAACTTTTGCAAAAATTGAAGTGAAGAAAACACTTCCTAACCCATTCTCTGAGGCCAGTATTACCATGATACCAAAGTCAAACAATGCAACTACAAGAAATGAAAACTACAGACCAATATCCCTTATAAACATTGATACAAAAATCCTCAAAAAATACTAGCAAATGGAATTCAGCAGTACATTAAAAGGATTATACTCCATGACCAAGTGGGATTTATTCCCAGGATGCAAGTATGGTTTAACATATAAAAATTGATCAATGTAATATACCACACTAACAAAATGAAGGGTTAAAAACACATGATCACCTCAACTGATACAGAAAAGTATTTGAAAATATTCAACACCATTTCATAACAACCACATTCAAGAAACTAAAAATAGAAGGAAACTACTTAAACATAATACAAGTCATATATGAAAAACCCACAGTGAACATCATACTCAATGGTAAAAGACTGAAAGCTTTTCATCTAAGATCAGGGACAAGGCAAGGATGCCTACTTTCACCACTTCTGTTCAATATAGTACTGGAAGTTCTAGTCAAACATATTAGTCAGGAAAGAGAAATATTTGGAAGGCATACAAATTGGAAAGAAAGGAGCAAAATTATCTCTGTTCACAGGTGATATGATCTTATACATAGAATATCTTGAAGATTCCACAAAAAAAGCTGTTAGAATTAATAAACAAATCAGCAAAGTAGCAGACTGCAAAGTCAACATACAAAAATCAATTGCATTTCTATACACTAGCAATGAACAATCTGAAAAGGAAATTACAAAACAATTCCACTTCCACTAACATCGAAAAATAAAATATTTAGGAATTAACCAAGGAGGTGAAAAACCTATAGAATGAAAACTACAAAATATTGCTGAAAGAAGTTAAAGAAGACATAAATAAATGGAAACACATGTTCACGGGTTGGAAGCTTTAATATTGTTAAGATGTTATTATTATCCAAAGTGATCTAAAAATTAAATGAAATCCTTATCAAAATCCCAATGACAACTTTTGCAGAAATAAAAAAAATCCCATCTTAAAATTCATGTGGAACCTCAAGGGACCCCAGATAATTAAAACAATCTTGAAAAAGTAGAACGAACCTGGGGGCAACATCCTTCCCGATTTCAAAATTTACTACAAAGCTAAGTAACCAAAATAGTGTGGTACTGCCATAAAGACAGACATATAGACTAATGGAATAGAATAGAGATCCCAGAAAAAACCCTCACACATATAGTCAAGTGATTTTTGACAAGGGCACCGATACTATTCAATGGGAAAAGAACAGTTTTTTGGTTCTGGGAAAACTGAATATCCACATGCAAAAGCATTACATTGGACCCTTACCTATCAACATATACAAAAATTAAGTGAATACAGTTCTAAATGTATGATCAAAACTGTAAAACTCTTAGGAGAAAACAGGGCAAAATCTTCATGTCATTGGAATTAGCAATGATTTGTTGAATATAACACAAAAGAAAAATAAACAAGTTGGATTTTATGAAAATTTTTAAATTTTGTACATCAAAAGACAATATCAACAGAGTAAAAAGACAGTCCACAAAATGAGAAAAAAAAATCTGCAAATCATATATCTGATAAGGAATTAATACCCAGAATATATAAAGAACTCCTAAAACTCAACAAGAAACAAAAACCTGATTCAAAAATGACATGGGAAAAAACATGACTAGACATTTCTCCAAAGAAGATATACAAATAGCCAATAAGCACATGAAAAGATGCTATATATCACTAATCATTAAGGAAATGCAAATTAAAACTATAGTGAGATACCACTTCATGCCCATTAGGGTGGCTGCTATCAACAAAACCCAAAAAACAAAATAACCGGTGTTGGCAAGGATGTGGAGAAATTGGAACACTTATGCACTATTAGTGGGACTGTAAAAGGGTGCAGCCATAATGGAAAACAGTATGAAAGTTTCTCAAAAAATTTAAAAATTGTATTACTATATGATTCAGCAATTCCACTTCTGGGATATATCCAAAAGAACTGAAAGTAGGATCTCAAAAAGATATTTATATACCCATATTCATAAAAGCATTATTCACAATAACTAAAAAATGGAAGCAACCCAAGTGTCCATCAACAGATAAATGGATAAGTAAATGTGGTATATACATATTAATACAACAGAGTATTATCCAGCCTTTAAAGAAAAGGAAATCCTGTCATATGCTACAATATGGATGAACTTGAGGACATTATGCTAAGCAAAATAAGCTCATCACAGAAGAAAAATTATTATACGATTCTACTCATATGAAGCATCCAAAGTGTCAAAATCATAGAAACATAATGTAGACAGGTGGTTACCAAGGACTAGGGGAAAGGGGCAGAGAGGAATAGTGTTCAGTAGACTTTAGTGTTGCAAGATGAAAAAATTCTAAAGATCGGTTACACAACAATGTGGATATACTTAACACTATTGAGCTATACACTTAAAAATGGTTAACATGGTAAATGTACGTGTTTTGATCACAATTTAAAGAGAAAGTAACAAAATGACTAAGAATTTTTCAAAAATAATGAAGGAAAACATACGGTCAATTAATTCAATTAAGACCAGAGAATTCTAAACATAAATAACACTACACACACACACACACACCTCTAGACCCATCATCATGGTCAAACTCCTAGAAGCCAAAGATAAAAACAAAATCTCTCAGGCAGATAGAAAAAAAGAAAAACATTACAAATAGAGGAACAAAAATAACAATCACAGCAGACTTCTCATCAGAAAGTATTCAAGCTATTGACAATGAAGAAACTCCTTTAAGGTGCTAAAAGACTAACTCAACTGACAGTTCCAGACATAGCCAAAATATCTTTCAAAACTGAAGATGAAATAAAAATTATTTCAGACAAATAAAATCTGTGAAATTCTTTGTCAGCCAACCTGCACTACAAAAAATATGGCAGTTCTTTAGTCAAAAGGATATTATAGATAGAAATCTGTATCTATCTAAGTAAATGAAGAGCACTGGAAATGGAATAAGTAAATGTAAACATAACATTCATTACTTTCTTATTTCTAATTAGTCTAAAAGCTAATTGACTATCTAAAGAGAAAAAACAGAACAATGTACTATGTACATTTGTAGAAGTAAAATATATGGCATCAACAGCACAAAGGAAGGGAGGGAGAAAATGAGATACACTGTTGAAAGATTCTTATACTATACATTATACTACATTATTTGAAAGTAGATGGTGGTAAGTTAAAGATGCATATTGTAAACCATAGGAAAACCACTAGTAAAAAAAAAAAAACCCAATAATCCAATAGCATAGATAAAATGGAATCATAAAAGAAGGCAAGGCCGGGCGCGGTGGCTCACGCCTGTAATCCTAGCTCTCTGAGAGGCCGAGGTGGGCGGATCGTTTTGAGCTCAGGAGTTCGAGACCAGCCTGAGCAAGAGCGAGACCCCATCTCTACCAAAAATAGAAAGAAATTAATTGGACAGCTAAAAATATATATAGAAAAAATTAG